>JAILYA010000022.1:1802500-2020419 GCA_021437795.1 Rhodamnia rubescens
CCCTCACGTCTTCCACCGTGTTCAGTGCCTTCTTCATTGGGGCAGCTACTTTCTGCCCCTGACGGACTGTAAGCCTGAAATGAAGAAGAATATCTGAGAACATGATAGACTCATATTTCCCAAAGAATGGCAATCAACCTCAGCTAAAAGCTAATAGATTACATCTCATCGGTTACAAACAAACAATATTTCGATAATCGCAACTATGATAGTCAGGCGCAGCTTTCCTACTCGAAGATTGTTCTCTATCACTCAAACCTATGCCTTAACGAGAAAATTCAGCAGTCTCCTTTATCCTGCGCATCTTTCATCTGCTCATCCATCAATGCTTGTTCTCTCACCTTTCCATGCCATAATCACGTGCGACCGCAACAGATGTTCCAGCATTTCTGCCTGTCCTCCGCACAGGACTTGACTTCCGGTCAATGAAAAAACTGTGCAGCCTGCAGACTACAAAAACACAATCCTCCTAGTGCCACGGATGCCCTAACCGAAATTGACCTCAAAGACAGCCAACGAATCCTCGCTAATCATCGTGTCATCATCGGCGAACCACAACGTCACTCACGACTCGTGCTCATTCCGCGAGATTGAAAAACACTACTAGCAAAAGCAGGACTCACATTGCCGTCGCCATTAACCGAGCAGAGCCGTCGGTACCAGCATCGACCGACGGGGAGAACTTTCACGTTATCCGAGCGAACGCTTGCGGAAGCCCTTGGAGCGCTTGCGAAGATGAACTAATCGACATCGACATCGGAGTTACGAACCGCGAGTTCCGTCCAGCGATGAGGATATTCCGGCGACAGAGAATCGAAACGAAGAGGAGTTCAACGATGATTCATATCCGCGTACGAAATGGCAGAGAGGAAGTAGAGAGAAGTACCTGAGTTTTGGGAAGGCCGAGGCAGAGGAAGGAGGTTCTGTGCAGGAGAAGCATTTGAGGGGAGAGAGAGGGAGAGAGAGAGATTTTCCTAAACTATGGAAGAGTCGACGGATATGCAAATATGTAAATTCAAAGGAGATTCATTTATTTATTATTTTTTCCGTAACGCATAAGGATTATATTAGACAAAATTAAGACTCCTTCAAAAAAAAAATTCTAGAATATTTATTTAAAATTATTCAATTATCTATTTAAATATTTTTATTGATTATAAAAATATTTTTCATTCACTTATTTTTTAAAGCGATGCAAACGATTATTTTTTAAAAAAATCAAAATTTTCATTTTTCGAAAAAAACGCACCCTATGATTGACTTATTTTTTGGTACAGGTTATCAATGTAGAAAGATGCACGGTCTAATAAGTGGCTCGTTTTCCTCGTATGATTATATTTTTTTTCTGATTCACATGTGATAAGTTCTTCAATATATTGCACTCGACATGGTAAAATTAGCGAAAGGAATACTTCACATCGCACATATACAAACTTTGCGTTTCGATCCTAGTCAAATTGAGATAAAATGAGATCTTGGATAGGTGATTACATACACGATAAATTTGATCGGTCGAAATAGACACAAATTGAAAAAATTTTAGTAAGTATTTTTATTTTTGGCGATATGGGGAATTCCATGAAATTGAAATAAGTCCAACCAATTTTAGGCACGTTAATCAATATCGAAATGATTATTTAAAATATAGAAAGAAAAATAATAATAAAGAAAGCGGGTCAACAGTATGATTTACCCGGATCCACATTTATTGGGTTTTGAGAACGGGTTGGGCCAAATCCTAAACGAAAATTGCAATTTGATCCTTCGTCCCTCGCTTCGCTTCCTTCCTTCCTTCCCCCCTCCTTCTCTCTTTCCCTCTATGAGCTTTGAACAAACCCTAGCTGGAAGGTACGCCGCTACGCTAGCTGAATTCGATGCACGGTTTGCTTTTGTGGTGGCTTTGTCTGGATGTGTCTCTTCTTGACTTAGTGTTCGGTTCGTATTTGCTTCCTTTGTCGTGTACGGTTTCGCCTGTTATTGAAGTAGCTGCCATCGTCACTTAGGGGAAGGCTTTGGGTGTGATAAGGCGGACTCGTATGGCGGTGGGTTTGCTTTTTGCTAAGTCGTGTTTTGCGCAGTGATTGTTAAGGAGTTGGGCCTGAAGTATGTTCAGTGGCTGTGCCATTCCAGGAATCTGCGTAGTGCCCTTTTGTTATTTTGTGTTTTGGCTGGTCTTTGGGGATTCTCCTGATAGTTGCTTTTGGTGAATCTGAATGTTGATTTGCCTTTGGAGGAGGTGGCCTGCCTCGTGGTGTGGTCTATATCGAGTGCTGTGTGCATGTGTCGAGTGGGGGATTTGGGCTCTGCGGATTTCTTCAGCTCTCTAACTTTTGTTTCTTTGTTCTAACCGGTCTTTCCAGCAATTTCACCCTTTCAACTTCTTAATTATGAGTGTCTAAGATCGTGTGTCATTAGGCGTTACACTTGCAAGTTTGCACAAACTTGTAGACGTGCTTCTAGATTCACTGAGTAATTGCGCAGAGTGGAAGCAATACAATTAGGTATCGGCCAGCTGGCCTACCACAATTAGTGCTATTCACAATTGCTAAACTCCAGTGAGGTGTTGATTTTTTTTTTTTCATTATGCAGAACTAAAGACTGGTAACCCTTATTCCACTTTGTGATTAGCAAAATAATAATCCTGTCCCCTCTTCTGGACATAATGGTTAGATTGCTATTTTGACCTAGTTTCTGAGATTAATTCCAATTAATATTTTAAGGGCTTACAATGATGTTGCTTTTCTACATTCTCTTGGGATCCCTTTAAAGCTTGTTGGTTGTGTACTTTTGACTTTTGGTATAGCAGGAAGATCAATTTTATACGTCTATTTTGGTCGAACTGTTAAAAACAATCCTTGCTGCATAATTTTGTGTATGTGTGGCTTCCACCTAAAGCCATTCTTGTATAGGACCATACCCAGTTGCTCCTTCTCAATGATTTTGTTCATCATTCAGAAAGAAATAATGTTTGCATTTCATGGGTGTGTTGGTTTAGCCTATCCTAGATTTAGAATCTTGGTTTAATTCTTTATTATTTGATGCTTCTATTTGAACAATATTGATGTCGTTTCTGATTGCAAATGCAGTTTGAATTGTTGGAGGACTAGAACATAAACCTGAACAAATCTGCTTGGGGATATCAATCCTCACGACTTCTTTCCACAGTTTTTGTCATCTCATATCCAGCCAAATGGCAGTTCAAACAAGCAGGCTCATTTCCTACTCAGACGAGATTATTGGCGGACAGCCAATTTATGTGGCTTCCAATTGCCTTCCTGTGAAGGCTTTAAAATTTGAACCTGCTGGACACGCCTTCCATGCTGCTGCTATGAAGCTCCTCGGTTGTGAGGAGGAAGATGTGGATGCTTCTGATCAGACAGTTGTCGGGGATAAAGAGCAGACGAGCATGCCATCATTTGATTCATATAGCAGCAAAGGTAAAAAGAAGGCTGGTTCGGGGAGCAAGCAGCAAGATCATTATGCTTTATTGGGTTTGAGCCATCTGAGGTATCTTGCAACAGAAGATCAAATTAAGAAAAGTTACAGAGAGACGGCACTGAAGTATCACCCTGACAAACAGGCTGCACTGCTTCTAGCTGAGGAAACTGAAGCTGCAAAACAAGCTAAGAAGGATGAAATTGAAAGCCACTTCAAGGCCATCCAAGAAGCGTATGAGGTTTTGATTGACCCTGTGAAGAGGAGAATCTATGATTCTACAGATGAGTTTGATGATGAAATACCTACTGATTGTGCTCCACAGGACTTCTTTAAGGTCTTTTCTCCTGCTTTCATGAGGAACGGTCGATGGTCAGTTAACCAGCCAGTCCCATCATTAGGTGATGATAATACATCAATTAAGGAGGTGGACAATTTCTACAACTTTTGGTACTCTTTTAGAAGCTGGAGAGAGTTTCCCCATGCTGACGAGTTCGATCTTGAGCAAGCAGAATCTCGTGACCATAGGAGGTGGATGGAGAGGCAGAATGCAAAGCTCTCGGAAAAAGCTCGAAAGGAAGAATATGTACGGGTACGTACTCTTGTTGATAATGCCTACAAGAGAGATCCCAGGATACTGAGGAGCAAGGAGGAGCAGAGAGCAGAGAGGCAGAGGAAAAAAGAGGCCAAGTATATGGCAAAGAAGTTGCAGGAGGAGGAAGCTGCCAGAGTTGCTGAAGAAGAGAAACGCCGGAAAGAGGAGGATGAGAAGCGGGCTGCTGAAGCTGTGTTACAGCAGAAGAAGGTGAAAGAGAGAGAAAAGAAGCTTTTACGCAAAGAGAGGACACGCCTTCGCACAATTTCGGCTCCTATCATATCCCGGCATTTGCTTGGTCTCTCTGAAGATGATGTGGAAACACTTTGTATGTCCCTTGATATTGAGGCGCTGAGGAGCTTATGTGATCAGATGGAAGGCAGAGAAGGCTTAGAACGTGCAGAAATTCTCAGAAATGCGCAAGGGGGCAATCCTGACTTGGAGGATAAAAAACAAGGCGATAAGAAGAATGAGCAACGTAATAGTTCTATGTTGGTGAATGGCAGCGTCTCATTAAGCAACTTTGAGAAACAGGAGAAACCTTGGGGAAAAGAAGAGATCGAGCTCTTGAAGAAAGGAATGCAAAAGTATCCCAAAGGAACATCTCATAGGTGGGAGGTCATATCAGAGTACATAGGTACTGGAAGATCAGTGGAAGAAATTCTGAAGGCAACAAAAACGGTGCTTCTCCAAAAGCCGGATGCTTCCAAAGCTTTTGATTCATTTCTTGAGAAAAGGAAACCAGCGCAGTCAATTGTATCTCCACTTACAACTAGAGAAGAAGTAGGAGGAACAGTAACCCACACAACTGAAAGCCCTACCGTCAAGATGGACAATGGAGAAGCATCTTCGAGAAACCTTGTGAATAACCAGAATCCTGATGATTTGGTCTCTGAAAATGGCCATGCTTCAAGTTCGGAACAAGATGTTTGGTCTGCTGTTCAAGAAAGGGCACTAGTGCAGGCACTAAAGACTTTCCCTAAGGAAACCAATCAGAGGTGGGAGCGAGTTGCAGCTGCAGTTCCTGGGAAGACTGTGAACCAATGCAAGAAAAAATTTGCATTGCTGAAGGAGAACTTCAGAAGCAAGAAAAGCACGGTATAATGTGCCACATCCCCTTCCGGAGTTATAGAAGTGGATTGTCCGTCTCTGGATGTGCCCTGTGAGGTCATATTCTTCTCTTCTCATGGTGGGAATTCAATTTCTGAAATCCTTGTCCCACGCGAGAAGAGCATTTTTTCCTGAGGAATCATTTTTGACATACCTTATAGGCGATATCAGTACAGAGGGGCTCTGTGCATGGAAGTTTTCTATGGCCCCAGTTTATAGAAGCTTCTTGATAATTATGTACTTCCGTCAGTCAATTATTAGCATACACTCTGATAAGGGACTCCAAGCGTAGTCAGTTGGCATTCTATGAGCATTATGGAATTATTCGGTCTACCGCGAGGTTTTGAAGCAGATGCAGATGCCTTTTGAGTTTATAGCGATACTGGCTTCTTCTTTTGCTCGCCTGATGAATTTTTGTACCGTCATTTTATAGTTAACCATTTCCATTTTACTTCTGCAAAACATCAACTCTATTGGGATGTTCCAGTCAATGTGATCGCCTGGAATAGAGATGCTGCATTTCTTTTTGTTGGAGCAAGAGCTTGCCGCTAATCTCTCTGTGGAAGTGGAGTTCTTTGACCAATACTCTCTCTGCAGGCATTTTCCGGGGGATTGGGCTTGAGCATTGATGCGAACCTCACACAGCTTGGGGCTCTGGTGCCCGGGCTCAAAGTGGCAATTTTTCAGATGAAGTCTGGACAACTATCGTGCGTTCAGTTCTTCCTGAATGTCAACTTACTGTCTTCTTTTTACCATGGTTTTTGACATTCAGTCAAGTGAATCGGACTGTAGCATCGTTCGGCGGTTGAACCTGAATTCTTTCTGTGGAAAGGAGAAGAGCTAGATGTGACTATTAGTCGCGTCTCTTAACCAAACATAAACAGCATTGAATAAGACGAAACCCAGACCATATTGTCTGCTCTGGGTCGGGCACTTCATAATGGCGCATCAGATGTGGCTCTTCGAATCTGTGATCCGTAACTGCTACTGAACAAATAGTTAAGACAAAGAAAGAATTGCTTGTGCAATTAAATGAAATGACGACCCCTCTGTCCTTCATAAGCTAATCCGTTCTTGTAAGGAGTCTCATCAGCGGCATTTCTTTCCAGCCGGGCACGAATTTGTCAGGATCCTTAATGGGGTCCATGCGATAGCGACCAACGCGAACAAGTTTTTCTTGCAAAACAGGTTCGTAGTATTGAATTGAAAGTGTCAAGCATAGAGATTACCGATTCGGGCGATGTCTCTAAAGTCGCAATGTCTCTGCTGAATCAATCAACGACTGGTTGTCCTGTACACGTACCCACCAAGTGAAAGTCCAATCTTCTCTTCTATGTGGAAATACCGTAGACAGACCAAGCCTAATGAAAATTCCTGCTCAGTGAGGGTTACAGTAAATATTCATCAATGTCTTTTTGTTTGTCAGAGGCAACGGGTTGCAATGTCGAGCGGCCGTGTTTCTTGAAGGATGTGCCAGGGGATTCAACCTTTGGGCATTTTTTTGTTGCCTGTCCCTTTAATGTGCAGAGGAAAGAAAACGCTCATAAATATTTCAGGATGCCACTTCACAGTTTCAAGCCGTTGAAAACAACTCATTTCTTGGAATATCTTGTCCTGGCATCCTCCAACAGGGAAGAGGAAGCCATTTTGTGGTCCTTGTGTGAATCAATCTCCAAGGAAGGATGTATCTAAACGGGCTTTTATAATTGATTCTCAAACGGACTAAACTTATTTATTGATAAACATCTTCATAAGGAACCCGTCCTCGTATAAATCATATGATAAGGACAAAAAATGCTGACCCATCAAACCGAAAAACAGCTCAACATTTGCTTTGTCACGATCATCCACCCTTCCAGCAAGCAATCGAGCGATGGCATATGGTTGGGTTGCCCACGAGGAAAAAAAGTTCTCAGCTTTGTAGTTATCAAACAATTCATTTACCTGTGATGAGGCCACCGATCTGTTTAAAAGAAAAATTCAATTAAGATACTCATTCAATCCTAGGAATTATCAACATAAGGAAGCTGTACTTATGTTCTGTCCTATAACGTGAAGAAACCCCCAGGGCCACACCTAGAATATCCGAATATGCACTCAGGCCATCCCTAGAGATCCTCCTTCAGAATCACCACCATCCTATGTCTCAACTGCTTTCAAACTTCTGTAATCAAGATCTGCACAAAATCGACAAGGAACCTGCTTCTGAGATCCTTGTCAATATATCAATTTCAGTCTCCTGTTGCCCATCTTCTTGATGATTCTAGTCTGATGCAACAAATGTTTGAGCCAACTATGCAAAAATTCAAATGCGACTGTTTTCAAAATTTCTGCTATAGGATCATCGCAAATGCCTGAAAAGTCATCTCACGGATACTTTTCAAGCAGTTTTTCAAAACAACTAGTTGGATTACTATTGATTTTGAGCTTTCTACCTGTTTGTGTTCTTTTTTATTTGCAATAGTCACTTCTAGTTCTGTGAAAGCAGCAACACACAAAAAAAAATATGTCCTTTGAAGTTCAAAGGGTGGTGGTCATCGCAGATGCCTCGAAAGATGTCAGCCTGAGTGCAATCAAATGGGCCCTTCCAGGCTTACCACTTAAGCCTGGAGATACGCTCATGCTTCTTGGAGTTCTCCACCAGGTTATTAATCCTAGTACGTTATCAAAGGCTGGAAAACTGCGTAAGATTTCATACTTTTGTTCTCACTCAGGAAGCGCGTGCACAGAAGAGGAATGACAGCATAAGTCACCACTTGACCAGTTTTTGTTTGCTAACTTCTTCAATCTCTTGCCTCTCTCTTCTCTTCGCATATCTAGTGGGCTACAAGAGCAAAGTGGATTCAAGGTCCATATTTGGAGCAAATCACAAAACCGTAAGGGAAGAAGTTGCACGAAAGAAGGAAGAGTACATGAATAATAAGGAACTTGAGAAGCTATATCAAGAGTACAAGAAAGCAGAGGTAATTTACCAAAAGTCAGGCTTTACACATGCTGCTTCTTTTAAGATCTTTTCCCATGGCCAGCACTTAACCCTACAAAAACTCTAGCGTGGAGGATCAGAAAGAGATCTAGAGATAAGCACTAGAGATTGATGCTATGATGCTAACTGTGCTTCCACAACAACAATGCGCCTTTACCATTCTGATATTCTCACATAAGGCTTTCCCTTCATTTTTCAACCTTTATCTGTCGTAAGCAGATAGATTCCTTTCATAGGAGTTACTCTTCTATCCAACAAACAAGTAGTTCATGCACTCCTATCTGGGAAGTAGCACATCTCAGCTTTGAGATTAAGATTATCATGCCGACAGTTTAGATTGCTTTTCATTCCAACTATGCTGTTAAGATGCAACCAATGTTCCTTGAAATTAGGAAGTGCACTAAAAGCTGCTAACCTAATGACCAGAGCAGTGTACAGGAGGCATTTGTTCAAAAACATCAATTTTCACCATACAATAATTCATTAATTATTTATTTTCGCAATTTATTGTTATTAATTGGTACATATGTGGCTTGATAGTTTAAAAATATCAAATGGATGCGACACAATCTCCTTAATGAAGATGTTCTAGTGAGCTAAACCAAAGCTTTCTGAGAATGCTATCAAAAAAACCCTGCAGAAAACAGAAGTTGCATGGCTGGATTGGGTAATAAAATGATCCAGTTTTTACATGCCAATTAGCGACCCTTACATAATGTAGCAGTAAGCTTACCATTCCCCGTAGCTTCTCAATCATATACTATAAGTACAACAAATTTAGTTTAGACGCATCCACAAGCTACTTGGCTGTTATAAACTTGTATTCAGATTATACTGATCACTTGATAAATAAGCTTTAATAAGGTCCTAAATAGTATTGAATATGCTGTGCAAATGGTTTGTGTCATAATCACAACAATGGTAAGTTAGCTCTACACAAACAGTCTCAGAATGAATTACACGTGTCATTTTGATATCCTGCGGAATTTTCTTTGCTGCACTACCTGCGTACAGTATATATGTCAATCTGTGGGAGACCCCCAAAACAACCACAACATATTTGCTAGCTAATGCAAAGATAAACTCCATTTTTTTTCTCTCAGAAGGAACTGAGGAAACAAATTTAACTAACTTGCCTCTCATTCTCACATTTGAACTAAATTGAAAATTGGACTGAGCACATAACCAGAAGGAGCTCTTTCAGTTTTCTGTAAATGGTACATATATCTCGGGAGACATGACCATCGATATCTGGCTGATGACACGAAGGAAATAGCATTTTGCTAGATTAGTTGCACAATGATATTCACGAGTACTTCTATATGCATGTGAATTCTTCTTTTGTAGCATAACGATGAACCAACTTACTTAGCTGCTACGGTAAAGTACTTAGGAAGATTGACGGCAACACTTTATCCTTTTGAACTATAGGGTGACAAAACAAACTTTTCTTTATGAAATCTCAGATCGACTTCCTAATAGATGTGAAAGCTGGAGCTTCGACTAAAGTTGTTGCTGTAAAGACTGCCAAGAGTTTTAAGGCAACATGGGTGATACTTGACAGGTTCAGCTACACTATCATGTTATCTTGAAACCTTCCGCAAGTACTCTGTATAATGAACTCTTTCTACATATGTTGCCCCCAGAATTGAGATGAAAACGCAATAGAAAGTGGAAAAAGTCCAATAAACAGACAGTACTTCTCTCTCTCTCTCATATCTACTATTTTTTTTTTTTGGTCAAAATTTCATATCTAACTCACAGGCCATAAAATTACTAAACTGCTACATAGGTTTTGCGTATTACCTTCATCTTAGAAAGTAGCCATGAAGAGCAAGATGAATGACTATTTGTCTAGGGATTTGTACTCGAGTAACAGAAGACCTCTATTTCTATGGAGTAAAAGCAAAACGTGCCAGTCAAGTGACGGTTTGGTCTATATGCATTTTAAAGTCCATAATGCAAACGAGTGATTTTTGTTCCCGTTTTAGATCGGTCAGGGGAAAATTTGAGCATCAAAAACACAACAGCCCAAAAAGAAACGTTTAGACTACTATATATTTTTTCACTTCCTTGATGCAGGCACATGAAGAAGGATAAGAATTACCTCATGGAAAATCTTTCATGTGGAATAGCAAGGGTAACAAGCAATAACCGCATTGAAAAGTTGAAAGGGCAAAAAGCCAGTGTAAACAGTAAAATGTCCTCCAGTAAAAGCACTGGTGAGAGTAGAAGCTCTCCAGGTCATGTCACATATTATGAAATGCTACCCAGCGGCACAGAGGATGAATTTTCTCCCAGGAGTAAGTAATATATTGCCCTCTTGTATCTTGTGCGAACACCTTTGAATTCCTATCAACAACACATGCACTTCTTTGAAGATTCCATCTGAGCCTCATACAAGCTTCGATCTGCTCCAATGGTTACCTTTGCACCAAAGCGAGGAACTGCGGTCTAATAGGAATTTTCTCACCTTCTCTTCAAGAACTGGCTTAGACAGTTGCATGGATTGATTCTACAGACATGAAAGACAAAGTCCACATTGTGCGATGAGTTGATGAATAAATAGTCAGCAGTCTTCCAAGTTCAAGGATTTAGAATGCAACATCTGATTGGTGGCTGAAAGAAGAAAGTAGAAAGACATCACTGTAGTGTTGGAGACGTATCCTATAATCAAGACTTCTCCCCCATAAGAATCAGATATAGGCATGCTCAATATGCTTGTATACAGGGAGGCGTCATAGCATCATATCTATGAAATAATGTTCAAGCAACACTATAAAAAATTATTCTGAAATGAAGACTGCATCTAAATCTATTCCATGATGTCTCAGGTTCTGTCAGTCTGCAGAAAAATGACAAAACAGAAGGCGATGGTGCTGGGGCAGAACCCCCATGGCATCCTCCCAGAATATTTCAGATCCCTAAATCTTCATCAAGTGAGAAGCTTATCATTCCTACAGTTAGCCTGGGCAACACTGAAGCCTCGACTTCTAGTTTTACTGAGGACCAGGGCTCCCCACCGTACTTCGCGACGAGGACACTACCACAAACACAGAACATGAAACTGCCGGAGAGCAATCCCCGTTACTTACTGCAGACGTGCAAGAGGAAGATAAGACAAATCCAGGTAGTGAATTCAGTCTGGAAGATTCACAGATACATCCCAGCAACAAGAACAGTGATCGCATGGAAGATCGTCAACAAGATGAGCAGTTTAAAAACCCTATATGCTCATTTTGCAAGAATAGACGTCCAAAAGTTGGCTGGAAGAGAGACTTCACTTATGCAGAGCTCCAAGCTGCCACAGAAGGTTTCTCTCCAAAGAACTTCCTCTCGGAAGGTGGCTTTGGTTCTGTCTATAGAGGAAAGCTGAATGGGTTGAAAATTGCCGTTAAGCAACATAAAAGTGCCAGTTTTCAAGGGGAGAAGGAATTCAAATCTGAAGTTAACGTACTCAGTACAGCCAGGCACGAAAATTTGGTCATGCTGTTAGGATCATGTTCAGAAGGGAATCACCGATTGCTTGTATATGAGTATGTCTGCAATGGTTCTCTGGATCAGCATCTGTCCAGTAAGTATCTAACGTGTTGAAGGTGCCTGATTTTTCTAATTGTTGCACTATTCTATTTCCAAAGGGTAATAATTTTCCTCACACGAAGAGTGGAATGGGGTTTTTCCTGAATATGATATGCAGATAAGACTAATAACGAAGATATGTTTTCATGGTGCAGTACACTCTCGCAGAATCCTTACTTGGGACAAAAGGATGAGAATAGCCTTGGGAGCCGCAAAAGGTTTGCGGTATCTTCATGAGAAGAACATCATCCACAGAGACATGAGACCTAACAACATCCTAGTGACGCATGATTTTGTATCACTGGTAAATACTACAGGAAATCCTTGAACCTTCAAATATTCATCTCACATGTCTTCGTAAACCGTTATCAACTTGTTTTCCAAGTTGTCCTCAAGCTCTTCAAAAGTAAGAAATTAGTTCCAAAAAATATGATGATACTGTAACAAATACGTTGGAAATCTTATAATCGGAAATGGACATAAAAACATCCTTTATCTAGGACAGGTGGATCCTATTTTTTGTCATAAAAAATGTTCTTTACAAGTTTAGCATCTGACTAAAACTTTCATGAAAAGCGCCATAACAAATCTGGCTAGACTAATACAACATTCAACTCGATCTATTAACCTCATACAGAACTATTCTGCCAAACTGAAGTTTGACTAACGAATTCTACATGTATTAGCTAGGAGATTTTGGTCTTGCAAAAACTCAACATGAAGACTCGGAATACAGCACTGAGACAAGAGTTGTTGGAAGTCTAGGATACTTAGCCCCCGAATATGCAGAACGTGGGAAAGTTTCTACCAAGACGGACGTGTACTCCTTTGGGGTCGTTCTGTTGCAGCTGATAACAGGACGGAAGACCACAGACAAATCTCTTGATGGAAAAAGTCTTGTAGGATGGGTATTAGCTTCATTATGCGCTTCAATATATAAATTTCTGTTGGCTACATGTACTTCAATATCTGTCAGCAAATATAGGGTGATTAAGTTCCCCAGGTAAGGCAGTCCAGAAACACTTTCCTTAAAAATCTCCCTTTGATGTAAGTTTTCAATAAAACATCAAGAAAGAAGGCACCCTATCAAGCATAAAGGAACGGAGCTGCTAGAGGGTGATTTGTTTTCATAAAAGAACAAAAGTTTACTTCCTGTTTTTGGTTCATTTGTTTTGGATTGCAAAATGGCACATTACTGAAAAGATCAGACTTAACGCAGTCTAACTTGCTCTCCATTTTTTTTCCCCTGCTTGTGCAACTTAATCCTTTCTTCTGCATACAAGGTTCCTCTACTAACAGCTTATCACATTTTGCAGGCACGACCACTATTAAAAAGAACGAAACTACCCAGATCTTATTGATGGCAGGATTGGGGAGTCCCATGACGTCTACCAACTGTTTTGGATGGTTCGAGTAGCAGAAAAATGTCTCAGCAAGGATCCTCAAAAGAGGATGACCATGGATGCGGTCAGTCTTTCAATTTCACTAATATCTTGCAAGATTAGCAACAGTAAAATTCAAAACACATACAATTTGCAAGCTATCTGGACCTTTAAAATTGGATGCAGATAGTATTGCACTTTCACAATCCTAGCCATCTGTAGTTCTCTATCAGACATCTCCTAGGCTAAAAGAAAACGTACTGAGAAAGCTAAGACGTGGATCCAAATGTATGAACCCCACAACAGAACCAATTGGCACTCTAAAAATCTCATAGCAGTTTTGTCCTATACTCGGTTTCTTCGTCCTAGATTATCTGGCCTGGATTTCCTTGGACTGTGCAGTGTCTTAGGTAAAATTCTTTCGGTCTAACTTAATAGCGCAACAACTCCTTCCTCATAATTAGTTTCTATTAAATTAATCCTGCATCTCTTACTTACAGGATAATCATGGCTTTAGATACATGTAGGTTCACTTCAATTATCAGTTTAAACATTCGGGTCCGACTTGTTAATATATAATCGGAGCTAATTTTCAACTCTTCATGACCCATTGCATATCTCAATTTAACTTTAAATTCTTGGTCATCTTATTCCCCATTAATTGACTCCAAGTCCATTTTTCATTCGTTTCATTCGAGTTTGAACATGAGAGGGGCGTTAATATTATCCCACACTGCTTGCTTACAAGGTTTATCGTAGCCACATGTAACTTAAGTAGTTAATTTGGACTGGAGCGAATCTGTATGCTCCTGAAAATGCAAAGAGAAATGAAAGTGGCATAAGACTAGATTATGCAGATTTTCAAGAAGTAGGCGAAGTTGATGGGGGGACGTTTAAACACTAAGCTTGATCAAGAATCTGTTTCTTGCTGATTTATTAAGAATATATTGTCATCACAAGTCACATAGGAGGGATTCATCAGTCTTCCGCCGAAACAAATGCAGGTAGTTGATGCATTGACTTACATAATGGAAGGCAAGCCGGTTGGCTGCATCAGAGACTTCTCCCCAGCACAATCAGATTCAGTCAGTAGCATGCCAGACTCCACTGAATCTCCATCCGACGATAGAAGCTTCAATGGGGACAAAGCACCGGCACATGGCATGGGTTATGCGATTGGAAGGCTCCCACCATCACCTTCCATGAAACCCCAGTCTTCTGGAACTTCCTCAGGTGGTGCACAGAGCGTAGCTAGTGGCGAAACGACCAGCACAACGAGCGGAGAAATATTTGGGGACACCAATGCAGAATCTTCTAATCATTAGTCATCACTATAGGATATTGGATCCCTTCATCTGGCTTGATGCCCACCCGTAACCTTTGACCAAACTGTGTTCCTTCTTCCAGAGGACAATCTTCGGAGGCAAATTTCACTAGAGTGGAACAAAAGCATCATTTGCAGCATCATTCATTGCCCGTCCAAAGGTGATAGACCCACAGTAAGCAGACAGGAATGTGTGCTTCGTTCCTTAGGGATGAGGGGAAAAAACGATGCATTTCAGGTCCGATCTGAACAAGAATTCACACCCCTTCAGAGGATGTAAAACCCTAAAGCTCCGTGCTTGTTCTTGTCGTTCTTCATCAACGTAAAGTTTCCGCCACTCGGCTCATTCGGGGTTTTATCTTGCCCGCGCATTTTGGGATCTTGAACGGCGAATGTAGCACACAGGCCAGTGAGAACTAAAGATCGAACGGTAGGGGAATGACCGAACTCTGTAACCATTAAACAGTAAAATCCATATGCGGAGATTCAATGTCCACGGATCTTCGATTTTCATAATTTTCACGATCAATAAAGATGAAAACGTATATTAGTCCATACTGATTCTTCAAGAACGATCCATGCAAAAGACAAAGATGATGAAAACTTCATTTCTCTCCCTTAACCTTCTGTTCTTTTGTGCAACCATACACCGTTACGTTTAAGGTTGAAAAGAGAATCGGACTTCTTTACGATATCCAAGAGATATTGAATGAGGCACCTTTCATCAAAGCAAGTCGCACACTTTCGAGGTATCTTTTCGTAGCCAATATATTTAACTTTATTGCATGTAAATAATTATTAAATCATTGTTAATAACATCATGTGAGCCACAATAATTGTTACATTCTCCCACTTTGCCCATATGAGCTTTCATGCTTTCCTTTCATGGTTTAATAAAAACAACAATATGCACAATAACAACATGCTAAAAATTTTGTTATAATAGTCTATCACAAAATAATTACAATAAAGTAAAGAGGACTAATGCGAGTCATAGCAATTGTGTGTCATTTGTCGACACAGTCCCTTTTATGTACTATACCTATAGCTTTCTACTCATCATGGTTTATAAATAATAAATATAGCAATGATATAACTATAATGTCTCTGTTAGAGGCTATCATGTGAAACATTCATCTACTTCCATATAACAATGGTCCAATTTATAATGTCTATGTTAGAGACTTTCCTATGAAACATTCATCTACTTCCATCATGTATACTAAGTAAAAAATATAATATATCGAAACACACATAAATGAACTCGGAATGTCAAATAGATAAAATAAATAGAGTCATAATATAATATCATTAGTGACGTCTAATAATGCCATGTTCATTAAAAATTTTGGGCGGCGTTTTTTGTTAATGGATCTCGCAATCATAAGATTAGTGCTAATATGCTCAATTGACACTCCTTGTTTCGAGCTTCTTCTCTACGGATAAGTATTTGATTTCCATATGCTTATCACCCTCGGAATACTTGTCGTTTTTAGAGAAGAAAAGCATTGCAGAATTATCACAATAAATTTTCAGCGGCCTGGCAATACGTCGACAATCACAAACCGTGAAATAAAGTTCTGCAGCCATAATTCATAAATAATGGCCTCAAAACATGCCACGAACTCGGCTTCCATAATGGATGTAATAATGACTGATTGCTTTGCACTTTTCCATAAAATTGCACCTCCATCCAAAAGGAACAAATAACAAAATGTTGATTCCCTTGTATCGGCGCATCCAGCTAAGTCTAAATCTGAATATCAAGTCACCTCAAGATGATTGGATCTTTTATGAGTAAGCATGTAACCTTTGTTCCTTGCAAGTATCTCGAGAACTCTCTTTGCGGCTTTCCGGTGATCCAATCCTGGATTACTTTGATGCCCGCCTAACATTCCGACCGCAAAATTGATGTCTCTGGTGCAAGTTTGATCATACATTAAGCTCTCAACAACTTATGCATAAGGAATACTTTTCATTTGCTCTCGCTTCAATTCACTTTTCGGACATTCCGTAAGGCTAAATTTGTCTCCTTTACGAATTGAAACTATTTCGTTGAGTATTTGTCCATATTAATTCTCTCTAGAACTTTATTAATATAGGCTTTCCGAGACAACCCTAACAATCCTTGTGATTTATTATGGAATATTTATATTCCTATCACTTACGTTGCCTCACCCATATCTTTTATTTCAAAGTTCTTAAAGAGGAATTTCTTGATTTCACGTAACAAGCCAAGATCATTAGCAAGCAAGCAAAATGTTATCAACATACGTAACTAGAAAGATAAACTTGCTCCCACTCGATCTTCATATATATACATCGATCGGTGGTGTTTTCCTTAAACCCAAAAGATGTTATGGTATTATTGATCTTGAGATACCATTGTTGGGATGCATATTTAAGTCTTTATATTGACTTATTTAATTTACATACCATGTTTTCCTCTTCTTTAACTAAAATGCCTTCAAGTTGGTCCATATAAACCTCTTCCTCTAAATTACCATTAAGAAATGTAGTTTTCATATTAATTTGGTGTAACTCACCACCAAAGCCAAAATAATTCTAAGTGAGTCTTTTTTATAAAGAGATGAAAAAGTCTCATTATAATCAATGTCTTCTTTCTCGGTAAAACCTTTAGCAACAAGTCCGGCTTTATCTTTGTCCAATATCACCTTTTGAGTCGCGTTTAGTCTTAAAGACACATTTACACCCGACTTTTTTACATTCGTTAGGCAATTCAAAGAATATCCCAAACTTGATTCTGATCCACATATTTCAACTTTTCTTTCATGGCATTAAACCACTTTGTAGAATCATTACATTCCATGGTCTCGTGGAAATGAATCCGGATCATTACCAATTCCTAAGTCAATTTCTAACTCTTGTAGATAAACCACATAGTCATCGGAAATACATGCCTTCTTGTCCCTTTGAAATCTTCTTAATGCTATTTATGGCGGCTCAACTACTATGGGTTCATTGTTGACATGTTCATTATGGAGTGATTGATTGTTTATTTGTTGTTCTTGATTATTGTTTAGTTGAACAATAATATCAAGAACAACTTTAGAAGTGTTGGGCAATGGAACCTCCACCCTAACTTCTTGAATGTAAGCATCACGCATTCTTTCACTCCCACTAATGTCGTCATTCTTAATAAATCTAGCGTTTCCAGATTGAATAATTCTCGTACTATGATTATGACAAGAAAATCTATATCCCTTGGGTTTTTCTACAAAACCAATGAAATAGCTAATGGTCCCTCTAAAATTCAATTTATTTTCATGTGAATTGTAAATATGTATTTCATTTGGATAACCCCAAATATATAGATGTCATAAATTAAGTTTCCAACTCGTCCACAGTTCAAATGGAGTATTTAGAATTGCCTTAGTAGAAACTCTGTTTAATGAGTACATAGAAATCTCTAATGTATATATCTACATAGATAAGAGTAAAGATGAATAACTCATCGTACTCTTGACTATTTCTATTAGAGTACGATTAAGTCTTTATGCTACACCATTTTATTGTGATGTACCTGGCATTGTGTATTGAGCACAAATATCATGTCTTTCAAGGAATTTAGCAAATGGACCCGGACATTATCCCGATTCATCATACTTTCCATAGTATTCACTACCTCTATCCGACCTTACTATTTTCACACTTTTATCTAATTGACTCATAACTTCTTTAATATACACCTCAAGTGCATTTACCGATTGAGATTTTAACCATAACGTGAAAAATCATCAATAAAGATGATAAAATAACTTTTTCCACCAAAAGATGTAACATCAAAAGGACCTTATATATCGGTGTGTATAATTTCAAGAAGTTTTGTGCTTCTTGTGGCGTCTTTTTAGTGTGTTTTGTTTGCTTACCCTTAATACAATCAATACACATTCCAAGATCAGCAAAATTCAAATTTCAAAAAATTTATTTCTTCACTAATTTTTGCGTCCTTTCTTTGGATATGTGACCCAAACGTTTATGTCACAAGTAAGCGGAATTCTCATCAACTAAACCGCATTTAATGCCAATATTATGATGTAAAGTCATTATGGTCTTAACAAATGCATTATCAAGTTTAAACTTGTAGAGACCATCACATAAGGTTCCGGTCCCAATAAGATTCTCATTTTGAAACAAACTGAAAGATCCGCAATCGGAAAAACCTCATACATTAAATTTTGGCAAATAAACTAAATTGCGGGAGGACATAGGTACATAAAGGGTTCGAAACAAATCCAAATAATGTCTAGTATCTAAGATTAAACGATAAGTGTCAATGCCTTCAACTGGAGCTTTGTTTTTATTCCTCATGTAAACATAGTTCTCATTTGGCTTTAAGGCTTGAATCGTAAAGAATCCATGCATCGTATTAAAAACATAGATGGTAGAACCCGAATCAATCCACCAAGTATAACGAGGAATTCAAGAAAGTTTGATTCAAAACATACTAAACCACAATGCTTACCTTTCTTTTTTAACCAAGCTTTACGTTTCATACAATCTTTATTCAAGTGTATAATTTTATTATAAAAGTGACGCTTAATAAGATTGTATTCCTTTTTGTGGATTTGAAAAGTCTTAGAAGAGTCATTTAGGATGTGTAATCCCTTCTTCTTGCTCTTTCTACTTTTCCCACCTTTTCACTTGAAATTTTTTTCACGCTCTTGATGACTTAAGCGATGAACAAAATGAGCCTTTTGATTCTTTATCCATATTTCCTTTTGAACAAGCATCTTGGCTAATTCATTTACATTTCACTTATCTTTTATAGTATTGTAATTCATCTAAAATAGCCCATATTGTTCATGAGGTAAGAAATTCAAGTATAAACCGAACTAAAAAGTACTCATCCACATTCATTCCCAAATTCAAGTAACTTTGCTACTAGATTTGTTGTCTCAAGTACATTTTCATGCATGGTACGTGAACCATCATATTCATGGTGATCAAAGTACTCGTTAATGTACCAATGAGTGACTTATTAGTCTGTTTGAGAGCGCTCTTCCACAAACTTCATAAATTCCTTCGCAGTGTCGGTTTTGGGAAGAGTGGTCTTTAAATTGTCCGCTATTGTCATTCGCATAAACATTAAGCTTAGTCTGTTCAATCTTTCCCAAGCTTTATGGAAAGACATTTCATCATCACTACTTTCATCAAGCAATAGCAGCTAGTTTCTCAATTTAAAGTGCCAAATCAAAATCCAAGACACCTAAGTGAAATTGGACTTGCTCACTCCAATCAAAGAAATTCATTCCATTGAATAATGGAACAGACGAAGCGTGCAAATGAAGAGAAACAGGTATAGATATTGCAAGTATGTAAGAAACTACTCATACTTTAATGCTTTGAGAATATCACAATCGATTCAAATTAAACATTACATGTATATCATAGTTCTCCTTTGAGAGATCCTATGATATACCAACTTATATTAAACCATAATGATGCTAATAACTTTTATTTTGCAATTATGAACACATCTCATTAAAATTTATGTGCTATCTTTGGATATACAACTAAATCTAGTAAGACATATGAATTACCAACCATTACGTTTATGAATTATAAGAAATTAATTAATCTTTGGGTTAATCCCGAAGTTCTTATAATAAATTAAGCGCAATATATTCACCACACCAATAATGATATTTAACATATCAATTTCAATCATAGCATCAAATAATCATGGATAATTGAATAAAATACCATAAATTTTAAAAATTTAAGAAAGTTAAGGTTCGGCCACTTTGATGACTAACAAATCATTAATTTTTCAAGATTTATTAAATTCATGTGCGCAACGGCAAAACGGTAAATTCAGCATTCAAAGGTAAAATGGTAAATTTATGAGTCAAGGGAAAAATAGTGATTTTTGTCGCAAAGGACAAAATAGGGGCAAAGCTTTAATTAGAGCGGTGAGGGGCAAAATTGTAAATTCGTGAGCATGGGCAAAATTGCATAATGGTAAATGTCATAAAAAAAAAAATTCCCCCTACGCACTCTGTTTTGGGGTGAGCATGGGCTAGGTGGGTAGGGTCCAAACTTAGACCCCGAAATCGACCTTATTATAATTGGCTCTCAATTTTTTAAACCGAGAATCGACCCTATTTATCCTAGAACCTGTTTTGGAACCGACCATATTTTTTGATTCGGTTTCGTGGTCTACCGGAGAACCTATTTTCCTTTTATTTCTTTTTCTGATTTTATTTTTTCCATCAAAATAATATGAGTATCGATGAAATGATCCAAAGTGAAAGATGAATAATAAAACTCATTATCCACCAAAAGCAACAATTCCCGATATGAGCAATAAAAATGACAATCTATTAAAAGCAACAATTCAAAATATAATAATGGAAGTTACAATCCACCAAAAGTAGTAATGATCCTACAAAATGCTAAATTAATAAGTGCAATTCTTCCTATCGCACTACCGTCAAAATCCGCTAATAATCTCTCATTTTTGTCTTGCAAGTCAAAAGACTCGAAATCCACTTTGAAACTTGCAAGGGTGGCAAGGTTGGTAAAAGAAGCGAGACAGAAGTTTTTTTTTTTTTAAACATCGGCTAAAATCGGTTGCAAAATCGATCCGGGTGGGTCTTCACCTAAAATTAAGAATCAAATCGGTTTCAACTGGTTCCCAAAAATTGAAACCGATTCCCTCACCGGTTTGAGCGGAAATCAATTTCCCACCCTATTTTACAGGTGGTCCGATATGGGTTCCGCGTAAATCAGGTCCGATTGCACACTCCTAAGCCTGTTTATTTTGCTCAGAGTAAGGCATATGTGTCCATGTGCCTGTGAGGCACGTGGGTTCCACACGCGTCTTCTTCTTCACGCAATAATCCTCTTCGCACGACAGCTCGCTCTTTTGCCAAATTCCCTCCGAAAACCCATGTTAGGCCAAATTAAAATATGGATTTTGGTAATCTCATCCATGCGACGGCGCAGGTCCTTGAATCGAAGAAAACAGCCGAAAAATTGATTGGGATCAAGCAAAAAATCAATCGGACATACACCTTAACCACCGAAACTTTCACCACTTAATCCGCCTCCGGCGACTATCATAATACCGAATTGATTGAAGGCTTTTGTCGCCCATGACGGTGCGACTCTCTTGTACGAATTTCGAGTGATAGGTGGTCGTAATTTGGCCAGAATCAATGTTTTTCTTTCAAGGCCAGGATTGATTCAAATTTCAATTCATTCATAAAAACCCCAAAATTTTATGAAAGACACGAAAATTCATCTAGCGTTAATTCATATGCTCAGAAACTTCATATACGAATATTATCGAAAAATCATGAGATCCAAAATCATGCCATGATACTAACTATAAGCATTAAACAGTAAAATCTATATGTGGAGATTCAATCATTGACGAATCTTCGATCTTCATCATTTTCACGATCAATAAGGATGAAGACGTGCCTTTGTCCATAGCCATTCTTCAAGAACAATCGGTGCAAAAGACAAAAACAACGAAGATTTCATCCCTCTCCCTTAACCCTCTATTCTTTCGGGTTATTTATGATAGAGAGAAACAACCATACGTTACGTCCGTTGGTTAGGTTTGGAGATAAGACCGGACTTCCTTTTAAAAAGAAACGTTATCCAAGAGGTTTTTCTTAGAGATGCATTCCATTAAAGCGCTTCAAAATCACACATTTTCAAGGTATCTTCTTGTAACCAATATATTTAAATTTATTGCATGTGAAAAATTATTAAACCATCGTTAATAACATCATATGGGCCACAATAATTGTTACAAATTAATCTTGCGGAGGCCGAAACACATCGATGTCCTCGACCCAAAAAATGCTTCCCATTGACTTCATTCAAATTGCACTGTGTTCTCCTCGAAAATTTCTCGACGACTTTTATGATAATCCAGATCAAACCGAGGAGAAGATTGACAGCAATCATAGGCAGAAAGAGAAAATCGAAGATGGAGATGTATTCCCCTGAAATCTCTCTCTCCGACTCCGACGACGAAGAACTTGGGGAAGATTGCCAGCTCGAACAGAGCTCGCGGGAAGTCGGCACAGGAACTTAGGGCATTTCGCGCGAAAATATGAAATTCCTAATTTCGGAAAAGGGGTTGATGAAGTCCTTAATTTATTACACTTTTACCAATCCCGCCCTAAATTTTTAAATTTTGCCAATTCATTCTTAACCTTTTGCATTTATGTCAATTCGGTCCTAAACTTTTCTCTTTGAGCCAATTTAGTCTTAAATCTTTTTTATTTATGTCAATTCATTCTATCCGGCCAATTTTGATCTGCCAGGCGCTAACATGTATTGACGAAGTAATTTTTAATAATATTGTTTTGATTTTTTTTTGTTTCCTCCTTTCTCAGGCCATGGCTGGGCGCCGATGCCAGTGGCCTGTCGATCCTCTACTCCAGCCATGGCATGAGGAAGCCATGGCCTAAGGAACAAGAACAAAAAAAAAAAGATTGAAAAAATATTAGATATTATTAAAAAAAATTATAGCAACGTCACATCGCTCCATTGGCCAAAGTTGGTAAGATGGATTGAAAAGTTTAGGATTGAATTGGCAAAAGACAATAAATTTAAAAGTTTTTTGACAATTTCCCTATTACTTCACTAAAAACGAAAAGGAAGAGTCGATTGATTTTGTCATCCTAAATGGTGACTAGCAAAGGACATGGATTGTTGTTTTTATTCCTTTCTGGCCGTTTTTTCCTAATCTATTTTAGGGTTAATACTCTGAAAATTCTAAAATGGTACTTAGGGTAATAAATCATAACTATTTTTTACCATAAAAATCTAAATTCTTAAATTGGTTATTCTCATAAATGATAAATTCAAAAAATCCCAAACTAATATAGGCTGGATTTTTACCAAAATAAAAAAATCCCTAAAATTGATGAATCTATAGCAAATTTACCTTTATCTAGTTTTCATTAAATTTTATCGTCAAATTACTAAATTTGATGATAGATGGCGATTGACGGGTGTAATAATTTATGATTTTTATCCTCCGTTTATCGAAATGTATCAATTTAGAATTTTTCATGGTATTAATTTAGTTTAACAAAAATTAATAAAAAATAAAATTATCACGGATGTATCGATTTATAAAATTTTGAGGGTAAAAAATTATTTTGAAATAAATTTATAATGTATATCAATTTGAAATTTTTCGTAATACTATTAACCCAATTCTTTAGCGTTTACTTTCAACTCGTGTTCAATGTGAAATAATACTATATCCTAATAGGAGGTTTTGAAAAAATGATGGATAAAAAGCAGGATATATCACAACAGATTGCAAGACACTTTAAAAGATTTTTCCTTTTAAAAAAATGGGGAAATACCCAAATAATTATAGAATCAAAAAATCTGATGGAAAATAATGTGAACTATCTTAGGCTGCGTTTGGAAATAGCTTTCCCAAGGGACTTGGGAAAAAATTTAAGTGTTTGGCAACTCACTTTAGAGAAATGCAAACATTGACCAAAGCTGAAAGCCAAGGCAGGTGGAGGGCACTGAGCATTTTCGGAAGGCTAGTTTCAAGGTAAATGATTTTTTTCCCTTCCCAAATTGCCCCCACTTTTTATTTCATATTCCAATTTTGCCCATGCACTGTTCATATTCTCTTTGTAGCAGATTAGGGAAGTGGTGGAGGAGATCAACAAACGCCGGCGAGGGTTCGCGTGACACCAACGTTGAGTCGCCTGCCGGGGTTACTTTTCGCCTGACTCGTGCGGCATCGAAGTCTAGATCTACCGCCTGGATTGCCCGACACCAAAGTCTAGAGAGGCACTCCCGAGGTCGGGGGACCTCGATGCCGACTCGACAAAGGTTGACCGACCTTGGCTGAGGTTGGGCCAACGCTTGAAGGCCAAATCGAAGAGAGGTCATAGCTGGTCGCGAGGCACCAGATCTGAGGGCGACGAACTTCAAACGACCAGATTTGCTCCAACAACGACAGCTAGTCGACAGTTGCTTGGTCGACAGTCACCTTGGCTAAGGTTGGGCCGGCACTTGAAGGCCAAATCAAGGAGAGGCCGTGGCTAGTTGCAAGGCACTAAATCTGAGGGCGACAAGCTTCAAACGACCAGAAAGGTGGGGCGAGACGACAGAGGAGAGGACGGGACAAGAAGCTCCAGCGATGTCTGCTCCGACAAGGATAGCCGGTCGAAGGTCGCTTGGCCAACAGTTGCCTCTGGTTGCAGCAACAGTCGGCTGTAGTCTCCACCGGAAAAGCTCGCCCACTTCTCCATGTCTTCTCTGCCAATGCGACCATGGTGGCCTCTATTTTTCATTTTTCTTTTCTTTTCTTTATTTTCTTTTTCATCTCAAAGTTGCTTTGCAAAATATCCACAAAAATGAGTTATCCAAACATCACCATAGCTTTCACCAAATACACCTTCACTCAAAGGTCCTTGGGAAAACGGCTTTGCATTCCCACAAACTGGAACCAATCGCAGCCTTAGAATGCGTCAAGCATCCAATGCAGTCCGACCGAAAAAAAAAAATAAAACATCCAATACAGGGATATTCGGTTATTCAAACAATTATAGAGGGACAAGGTCAACACATACCTATATGCCTCTGTAGTTCAAAGTTTCACACAGGGCAAATTCCAAATACCAGATGTCTTAAAGAGCAAGAGAACTAAGAAAACCACAGCCGGATTCCAATTTGGTCTCATGGTGGCCTTCGTGTGTTCTGTGTGCGACTAGGATTGACTAGACAAATTATCGACAAGAACAGAAGTCGGTTCAGACCTCGGGGAATTTCGGCCTAGCAAATTCTACTGAAGTTCAGGCATTTGACACGCAGAAGGCATGTTGTTCCAGGCACACGAATTAAGCCTCCATCCTTGATCTGAAGTACAAGTTCCGATGCTTTGTTTGTAGTCGTTGCAAAGATCATCCCCGAGAAGCGACACCATGGAATCAGAAATGGCAGACTGATCCTTCAGAGATCCAGAACTGAGTCCAAACCAATCTGAAGCAAGCAAAGCATCAGGCCGCATCACGTTGCAATGGGCAGGGATTTCATGCTTGCTATCAGGAGACTGAACCTGGTTCAAAGGTTCCGGCATATTGAATGCTGCAGAACAACCAAAACAATTGTTGAATGCTTAACCCAGAATCCATATATGTATCCGGCTTGAGAAAAGGAAAATTTACGAGACTAGAGAAAAAGGTAGAAGGCACAGACGATCGTCAATGTAAAAAAGGAATTGAAGATATTTGCAGCCTGCTTTAATCAGGAGCCATTAAACTCAAGGATGTTAAGTAATGAAGATCAACTAGATGGCTACATCCATTGAATCAGATTCCTAACATAAATAACATAACATAAAATTTAAAAAAGGGGAAAAGAAACAAAAATATTTGCAACCAGGAAAACAAAAAAACCATTTGAAGATATTCTCACCAGTGAAGGTATCAGGATGCGGTTGTTCATCCAGTGAGCTTCCACTAGTGCTCATAGGAGTGCAACTGTTGAAAACCGAAGTTGCAGAATGGCCCAGTGGAGAGATGGGGTCACCATACTCTTCCCATTCGGACTTGCAAATATCCAAGGTGGAACTGCTTATATCACCAGGTGTCAAAGCAGATGAATTTGAACTTTTTTCAGGTGAATTATTTTTGGCACTGCTCATAGTCTTTGACTCGTAAACTAAAGCATCCAGCAGCCCACTATTACGAGGGGAAAGACACTCTGAATCAGCCTTTCCAGTTCTAGCCGGAGACAGGATAAAATTGTCCACCGATTCAAGTAAAGTAGGAGGGGACGAAGAAGTGTCCCAGCTACACAAATCAGTTTCACAATATTGGAGTGAAGGGAGCTCCAACTTCAAAGCCTCATAATAAGAGGGCTCAGAAGTAGAGGAATTGCCATTTGAAAAGGAATGGCTACCTTGAACCACACCAAAGGACAGTGGGTTCTTATCTGGATCAAGATCCATCTGAAAAGGATGGACAATAGATCGAGAAAGTTTCTCGCGGGAATCATCCTCAAATTGATGCATCGAGGGGAACGCATCTTTGAAAATACCAGTATAGCCAGGGTAAAAGGATGCTGATTGACGAAGACGTTTGTGACGAGGCATTGTTGGCGGCACTAAACCACCATATTGAGAAGAAGCAAGACCTTTCATCAGCAAGCTGGCCGCAGAAATGTCGGAAATTTCAGGAACAAAAGGTAAGACACCGTGGTTGGCCTTTAAACTGTCAAAAACAACATCCGGAATCTCATAACCACCGCTCTGCAAGGTCTCATGATGACCTTTATTCCCGTTGGTCATTCTGCAAAATGTCTGGCCTTGTTGACCATCCTGCAGTGCTTGCATGCACAACTCAGCAGGATAAAGTGGTAAGCCAGCACGTTGACGTCTCTTGATTCGCGTGTTCCAATAGTTCTTTATCTCGTTATCTGTACGACCAGGCAGCTAAGAGATGCCAAGAGCAATGGAAAAAGTGAAAAACGTCAGTATCTTGAACTATCCACATAGAAAGATGTGTATAGTAGGACAATTTTGGTGAAAGAACAGGAACTGACACTAACAAGTGCAAGAAGGAAAAGGAATTGAAGGCAACGTGCAGTCATGCACAATCAAAATGATCACTTTCATATTTCAAATCATGAAAGGAACAAGAAAAAAACGAAGAAAAAGACAAGTGTTGCAAATCCTCAATGTACGCTAGGTCCACACAAGGCTGCAGGCCAGTAGAGTAATCGTCATCAAAAGGTGCTCTTTTGCTGTCCAGTGTACTGATAAAAGTGCCCTCTGCATCGCCTTATTGTTTTTCCAAAGCATGCAAAAGGAGTTAAGGTAATTCACATTTCTTTTGTGAATTCTTCTTATTTTATAAAGCACTCATCCAGCCAAACAAAAAAGAAAGGGATATGATTGGGGGCAAATTGCATCCCGGCATGGATAGACATACAATAATGCTACTCATAGTGCAAGAACGCCATCTGTAATTTGCAGCAGAAAGTAACAGGAGAGCTGGCTATTATTTTTTAGTTCAAAAAAACAGATTCAGCAAAGCATCACTACCGGCACTAATATTAGTGAATTGCAAATGCTAAATTGACTCCATGTATAACTGAAAGATCCAGAGGTCTTGCAACCTGAAGCTCACCACAGACAATTATTACAAAGAGCAACCAACCAATATATACTCATCTGACACGACACTGTCTCAATAAATGAAGTATTAGAACACTGATGGTTGCCAATTAACTGTGTTGAAACTCAAGGTACTATGATAGTCTGTTTAGGGGTAAAACTAGTTTTTTCGGGGACTGCAATATCTACACATCAAGGAGTAGAGTTCCAAAATGACTGTTTCATAGTTTTCAGAAACCTTAAGTAAAACATATAAAAGGGAATTTAAACATGGTAGAAAACTGACCAACTTCAGAGATTCATTACAAACTTTTTCAGACTGGAAGCAAATTATTACTCTCCAGTGATCTGCCTTATTAAACACAAGCATATTCAAAAAAGGCTTTCAAATTCATTGCATGCCAACACAGGCAACTTCAACCATGCAAGAAGCTACACGGGGCTACTTTTCATCTAAACCAAAGGAATATTAGACATAAGAGACATACGTCAAATTTACAATATATCACATATCTCGTGCAATGCAGATATGACAGAACATCCATATATTTTAATTTCCCTAGGTAAACTGTGCAGGAAGCAAACAAGAGAAAGCTCCTCCTTCAATATGTAGATAAGGAAGTCAAGCAATTACATGTGCAGCCATGCGAGCCCATTTGTTTCCCATTTTTGCATGGAGTTCCACAATGAGTCTTTCTTCCTCTGCAGAAAATGCTCCTTTCTTCAAGTTTGGCCGCAAGTGATTTGCCCATCGCAACCGGCAACTCTTGCCGCAACGAGAAAGCCCTGAGAACTTTTGAACAGCATTCCAATTTCCCTCCCCATGCTTCTTGACATAGTCCACCAAAATAGAATCTTCGGCAGATGTCCATGGACCTTTCTTCAGAACTGATCCGCCATCTGCACTTCCTCCATTCTTACCTTTATCCATCAAAGGGGAGCCAATCTGATCCTGGGAGAGTACCCCATCATCACTCTCAAATGTTGCGTGGCTCATATCTTTCAACTGCAATTGCACAGCTATCCTTTCCAGAAGTGCAACAGGGCGGTGACAATCAGACTGCCAGAAAACGAATTTGTAACAGAGCATGTTAAACACAACAGGGTAGCTAGGGAGAATTCCAATCTTCCAAGAACACCATTCAAATTGATGACGATATTTTAAGAGTTCCGTCTTGGCGAAACAAGATAAAAGCCTACAAAGAGAAGAGACGTCAATCAAAATTTGAGAAAGGCCCTAAAAACAAAGCGTATAAACATCTAACAGAGAAAAAAATTATTAAAGAAAAAGTAGAAGCAAGCCTTCACAAAATGCTAATTAAAACATTAATTATGAGACCAGTCATCTTCTGAGACTGAAGTCCAACAAGAAGATTGGGGTCATGAGGAATTTATAATCTCTATGTTCAACAAAGTATCATCCAAAAGGGAAAAAGCATGGAAGTAAATAAACACGGTCCGGTGCTTTGAGATACAGTCAAGCAGAATTCATTTTGCTCACCAACCTTAGAACCACAAGGCCATCTACTGCAGAGAATTCCCAACAATTATTACAGGCTAAAACTGCGCAAACTTCAATCAGGGCATTACTAGATACGACAGGGTCTTTCTTAGCAAGACCAACAATCTGAAGGGACGACAATTCTAGCAAAACTTTAACCATCTTCTACAAATCAGATCCAAAGTCGCAAAAGAGAGATGCACGCCAACCTAACGCGAAGGTATTGCACGCCTGAATCTGGCCACGACAGAGCAGATGCAAGATTTCCCAATCGGCAAAAGGGAAACTGCTTTCTCTGACCAATCAATCCACCGCCAATTGGCAATTTCCAGGCTCAAGGTCTCGAATCGAGCTAAGTCGCCCAAGAATAGCTATGCACGGAACACCTGAAACCCAAAAGGAGAAAATCATCAAATCAGCAGAAGAAAAAGAAAAAAGAAACTCCGCAGCTGAAACTTGTTCCGAATCATCAACTCTCACGGGAAAACGGGGAAGGGAGGCTTCTTCATCGCGACAACACAGTCACAGCAATGCAGTCCGCAGATCCGAAAATGCAGAAGACCCCCCCGCACCTCAAAACAAGAATGGAAAGAACACGAGAGCAGAGAACCAAAAAAAAAAAAAAGAAACCCTAAGTCTGACCTCGATATGAGAGCCTAGGACGCCGCGGACCCTCCCCTAGGAAGTACAGAACATCGCGATCCAAACACGCACACGCACGCACAAAAATTCACATAAGAGAGCGACAGGGAGAGAGGGGGAGGAGAGGAGAGAGAGAGAGAAAGCGACTTTTGCTTTCTAGAGAGAGAGGGAGGGAGGGAGCATGGGAGAGCATGGGAGAGAGAGAGAGAGAAGATTTTTCAGGGAAAGAGAGGAAGGAGAAAGAGGCGGGCGAGGAACGAAATCGATTGAGTGGAGAAATGGCAAAACCAGAGAAAATTCAGGGGAGACAAAAGCGGAGAAGGCAACAGCTTTTTTGTGTTTTCTTTTTTAAAATTCTCCCAATTTTTTTTTTTTTTTCTTTTCTCTTCTTCTTCTTCTTTTCTCTTCCTCCTTCCCCAATCGAGCTTCGTGTTCACACAAAAAAAAAAAAAAACACGCACGCCATCACCATACATCATCGCCATGGACACACTGGACAGGAAGAGGAGACTCAGAGCTTACTTCTTCATCCGTCGCCTTCGTCCCCTTCGCTCTCCAAGATTCTTCACCTCAGAGACGCCATGATCGACCGAAGCCGATGTTCTTCACAGAAGAGATAGAGAGAGAAAGAGAGAGCGAGGGAGAATGATTTCCTCCATTTTCGTGGGCCTTTAAAAGAGGCACGACCTTGAACAGTCTCTCTCTCTCTCTCTCTCTCTCGCTTCTCCCCTCTCGCGCATTTGGAATGGCAAAGGGCAGTCATATTCAAGAGGGAAATAGTAATGATTGGAAAAATGAAAAGTGAAAATCGAAAATCGCTTTGACCAAAGTCAAGGAGATTATACAAAGTCCGGGGCGAGGGGCGTGCGCACTTCCGCGATTTTGCGAGTGGGGGCGCGCGGTTTCACGCGCTGCGTGGCGCGTGAGTCCCGGGCTAACGTGCATGCGGCCGGGATGATGATTGGGCACGCGGGATCATCTCTCTGCACATGCGAGAGAGAGAGAGAGAGAGAGGATATTTCCTGATTTCCCGAATTTTGGGCTTCTTGGGCGGGGCACTTTGCTTTTGGGCTTCGATGGAATCAACGGGGTTTTTTTTTTTTTATCATGGCATTTATCTCATTTTTTTTTCTTTTTTTTTTTTAGATTTTTGTATTTTCCATAAAAAATTTTTGGGGTTTTTAAATTATATAGATCTTTCCTAAAGATCGATGATTGAAAATTGAAATAGCTTAAAATGAAAGTCAAGCCAAACAGGCCACCTTCGTTATTTTAAAAAATAAAACTCTATAAGGATTTATTCGAAACGATAATATTTTCACATACACAAACATCTTAATAGCGTTTTTCTCGTATTTCACAGGTTTTGCCCGGTCAAAATAAATAGCTTTTCCCGTTCCTAGGAACATGGCTACTCATAAATTATTCCGGCGACGCTTTGTCGGATTTGATCGGTTAATCGTGACAATTAGACATTCACAAGATCTCATTTGAAATGTGCCAAATTTCTAATTTATACGACAAAAATAATTGACAAATATATCACCAGAAAGTGGCCCCGGTGCCTACCCAACATCGATATTGGACAATTCAAGAGCTGCTTTCTCATGGGCTCATGCCCTAAAACCCTCAAGAGTTCATCAAAACCATCCCAATTTTAGCAAAAGCCACCAAAAACCATGGAAGCCTAGTACCATCTCTGTGTCTTTTCTTCAGGTCAGGCAAAAGACATTGCGAATAATCATCCCTCTTTCCTCGACTCGAGCAGAGCGCGTGAGGGGTCATCGCTTATCCCTGCAAATCATTGCCCTCTCTTGGCAAAATTTTCTCTTCCTTTTCATCAAATTCTCCGTCTTTCCGAACTCGCTTCGTCCCCCATTTCGTTTCCTCATTCGCGGAGGTGGCTATGCTCATCAATTTGGATCCCAGCCTTAGATCCCGCTTCACGATTGCCTCTGCTTCGGACAATTCGATAGGCATGAAGATTGAAGATTGAAGAGAAGACAGCGGAATCTTTGCCACGAATCGAGGATTTCTAGGGGAAGGGGATTCAGGTTAATCCCTTCGCACGATGCGCAGAGAGCTGACCAAAACTCAGTCATTTGCCAAAAACATGCTCTAGTTTCGTATCAAGAGAGTTTCGGGAAATCTTCTCCGCCCTCCCCTTCTTTTACCTTTTCGAGCAAGTTGACAGCCGAACGCCGGATAAGCACAGATCACCCCCACCACCCCCCAACCAATTGTGATTGAGCTGAAATACTGCTGATGCCACTCTTGCATGTTAATATGTTATTTTCCCGGAAAGTGACGACCCTGCGGCCAGAAAAAGGAGGCTGCCCAACCTCGCAGAGCGAGGAAAACGGGGAAAGGAAAGGGACGGGAAAGTTTCTTGGCGGTCGCCGAGCGTTCGCACCAGAAAGAGATGATTGATTTGGGGAACGCGTGCGTGAAAATCGTGGCGAAAAGGACAAAAAAGATGAAGCGAAGTTTGGAGGGAAGGCTTCTCGCGTGACGAGAATTGAAAGGCCCATACGTATCATTCTCATTCTCATTCTCATTTTCCTTTCCCCTAATTCTCTAGTTGGGAAAAGAAAGGAGGGCCCACGCCCAATTGCGAGCACGTGATGTCAGCGACTTCAGAGACGAGACGAAAAGGCTTACGTGTTCTGCCGTCTTTTTTCCTGCTTTTTTTATTTATTCTTTTTTATTGGGAGGAATTATTTGTCGACGTGACGTTGTTGATTTGGTTTTTTTTTTTCTTTTGTCCGAGGGAGGGGCTTTGCTCTTTCTTCGAGAAAAGAGGCGAATCGAAAGTCAAACGTAGAGCTCGGAGGCACGAAATAAGGAAAGAAACCACACGGCTCGCGGCTCGATTGGGCCCTTCATTAGTGACGCGGACTCGACAAGTTCGGGCCCAACTGGATGTGGGCCTAATCACGAGCGAAACTCATGATGCGCGTGATAACACTCCTACTTCTCAATTTTTTCTATCAAAAGTCAATTTAGCAGAAAAATCCGTTTGGTAAAAACACTTTCGAAGTTGAAATCAGTTTGGTAAAAAAATTGACTTTTGATAGGATTTTTCATTTTTAATAGGATTTTTTGCCAATTTTGAAAAGTAAAAAAGTTTCACTTTTGATCCAACTTATCGGCTCCCGGAATCACTTTTTGGACCATATTCGCCTCCGCCAACCACCTCTCTGCCGCCGCCGACCACCGCCAACCACACCGACCGCCATCCGCCGCCGCCGTCCATGCGCCGAAGGTTTTGTTAATAATTTTTCAAAAGTATAATTTTTCAACAGGTTAGCAAACGAATTTCTCTTGAGGAACAAGAGAGAAATTCACTTCCGGTCGAAGTCGTTGTTCTCTTTCATGATTGTTTCCTACCGCTTGATCTACCCGTACTTGGGGAAGCTCCGGCAGAGGTGCTTGGCGAGGTCCTCCGTGAGTCAAGGCATCGTGCTTTGACAACTCCGCCGCCTGCCGTTTCTTAGTCCTCTTCGCATTTGCAATCTTTGGCGCAAATGCTATCGCCGATCACCGTAAACCGAAATGGTCTCGATCTTGCATCCTAAGTTGGTAAAACTAGCCAGCTTTAGCGCACACGGTGTTTTCGTAAAAATATCTTCTAATGAAATTTTCCCGCTAAAATCGGAAAATTCTATGCCAAACGGACTTTTTCATGTTTTCATTCAGAAAAATTACACGTAAGGTCCTTTGAATTGAAAAAGGAAAAGACAAGTGAGTCTCATGAGATTTAATTAAAAGGTGAAATTTTACAAGCATGATAATTCACGCAAAACTGTCTTAAGAAAATATTTGATAATCATTATGGTGTCATTCATTGATTAAAGCATGTTAGATCAATTTATTTAGGGAAAAATAAATACTTTTAAAAATATTTTTTTTAAAATGATTACTTATATTGCTTAAAAAAGGAAAGGCTCTGTTTGGTTCTAAAAAAAATGGGGCGTTTCTTGAAAATATTTTTCAAAAAGTCATTTTTCAAGAAAATGTCAATATTTTTCAATATTCGGCTAAAATCTCAAAATGACTAGGAAAATATTTTTCTTTGTTCAAGTATGGAAAATCATATTTGATTTTTTTCTATGCAATCTTTTTAATAATTTTTATTTTTTTATTTTTCTTTTTTACATTTTGTTTTCCCTTCTTCTTCTTGAGCCTCGCTCGCTTGCAACAGGCCGAAGAAGAAGGGCAACAAAAAGAAAAGAAAAGAAAAGAATTCAAAAAGATAAAAGATAAAAAATTGATTTTAAAAAATAAATAAGAATAACTAAAACTAAAAAGAATGTGAAGGAGTGGAGGAAGGAAAGATGAGGGAAAATATTTTATTCTTCTAAAAAAAAAGATGAAATTATTTTCAAATCACTTTTGAAGGTGTTTTTTTATGAGTGAAAAATGTCTTCCTTGACTCATTTTGTTTTTTTGTGAACTGAGTGTCGGAAAATATGAAAAACATTTTCTTGGACGTGAAACCAATGGAGTCAAATAAAAAAAAAGTTTTTCATTGTCCATGAAAATATTTAAATATAAATTAGTCTTAATGTAAAAACAAATATTTGCTTAATTTTTTTAAACGATAACAACCATTATTTTTAGATAATATTTTCAAATCATATTTTTTTTCAAAACAACACAAAGCCTAACAAACAAGCCAATAGGGGCGTGATCGAATTAAAAAAATATATTTTGAGTTCCAATGTAGACAAGATTTTTTTTCTATTTTACCACACCCATGTGATATATAGGACCTCTAGGATAGTTTCACAAGTTTGAAAGTGAGACAAAAGAATCAAGCTTTTTCTTGATTTGCGACCATTGTTCCTCAAATAATTTGAAATTATTGAACATATAAGATTTCTTTTGTTTTATAAAAAATAAATGACTTGAAAAATATTTCCCAAAATTGACCTCTTGTCTAGCTTAAAATGATTAATCAATGAGAATATTGTCATTATCAATAACAATTTACGTCTAATCATTTTCACAAAAGATGAAAATATTTTGGTTCATTCATTTTTGTAAGCAAATATAAGGATTTATTTTAGGAAAATATTTTTTAAATCATTCATTTTTTGCAAAATAGTCAAAAGCTAGATGGTAAATTGATCTTATAATTGTCTTCAAAGCAGCAATTCTACTCTTACCTATCAAACTATATATTATTTTTTGAAAGCTGTAATTGTTTTTAAATCTAACTAAACCCACCCATGTGATACTTGAATTTTAAAACTAAAGGTCTCAGCATATCTCCATTTGTCTATCCATTTTCTATATATTAATCTATTTATCGATGGTTATTTAATCAATATATTGTGGTGAAAAAACTATTGGCTATGTCTTTGAAATTCCATCGATTACTCGAGGGATTATTAGGTATTCCCCACATAATTAGTTGACCTTTAACTAGTCATTTCATATGATTGAACAGTTCATAAAAATGTGAATAACATGTAACATAGTTTGAAGATATTAAAAACAAGAAATAACGACACAAATAATCCATCAACTTTGATTTAATGTGTAATGTGGTTCTTGAATTTTTAATTAGTTCAATATGATACTAAAACTTTAGCATAATATCCAACGTGGTCCTTGAAATTTTAATTTGTTTAATTTGATTCTTTGACTATTGGTGCATATTCAACTTAGAAATATTCAGTATTTTCCTTTGTCAAATATAAGTTTTGGACAAGATTGAGCATATTCTTATAGTTTTGTGTTTAATTGAACATATACCGAAAGTTTAGGGCCACATCGTACAATTTAAAAGTTTAAGGATCATATTTACACATTTGACTATAGTTTAAGGGTCACATTAAATAAATTAAAAGTTCGGAAATCACAATATATATTAGGTGAATGTTCATGGACTATTTGTATCATTTTTCCTTTAAAAAAACAGTATCGAAAATTTGCGAAAACAAATAGCAAGCATGTACTTGAAATACATCTGCCTTAGAACGACCAAACCAAACGATCCAAATGGGCCGAAGCAATTTGGACCGTCCGATGCTTTGGACCCGGGACCGATTAAACAAGAGCGATCAGTCAATATAGCCGCGAAACAATGGCACGCAACAAAAGGAAACGTGAGCGTGACAAACAATAGATTCTCTACAACCAAAGCTAACGCGTGCCCTAGATTCCCTCGCGGACACCCCCCATCGGACGGTCACCACGCGACGCAGACAAATTCCACCCGTACGCTCCACCACACCACAAATTACCGTCGCATAAAAGCGCTCCCTCTCCCGTCTCTCGCTCTCTATTGTAAGAAGGCAAGAGAAACTCCGACCGTCCACTCTCCCTCCCTCCCTCCCTCCCCGTCGCTCGCTGCGAGACTTTCACGTTCTGTGTTCGGTTTCTCCATTTCGATCGAGGCGAGCAAGAAAGCGAGGGGAAAGGTTCGACCGCGCTCGTTCTCAATCGACAGTGGCGCGAGTCTCTGGATCTCAGATCCGTCCCGGCGTTCCGTATCAGAGGAGGAAAATGATCCCGGACTACTGATAAATCAATCGCCGATAGTGGTATTGTTTTCCTGAGCCTCTTTGGGATTTGGCTTGATTCTGTGCCGTCTGTCGTAACTTCGGTGTGGCGTGATTTGGACGGGGCTTGAGTGCGTAAGTCGGGCTCTCTGAATCGCATTCTCCGGAGTTTTGTCCTCCTTGCGATGCGCATTGCCACCGATACTGTGCGCGATCCATCGCGTTGTCAGTCTCGGAAGTAAGCCTCTCGCTTTTAGACGAAGCACCTACAATCTGCGGTTTGTTGGCCGATGATCACTGCGGTGTTGGTTTCGTGAAGTGCGGGTTTGAGCAATCTTTTGGCAAACGTCGGAAGTAGTATGCCGGTGGCTGATCGATCCATTTATGTGGTTTAATTAAGTTCGTTTGGACCAAATATTGACATTAGTGATTAAAAACGGTTTTCCGTGATAATGTTCCCCGGAGAGTTTTCTCCTCATTCAAGTTAACAAAGCTTAAAACTCTGCTAAACTCCCGATTGGCACTCTAACGCGGAAATGGTGTCCTAGTTTTGGTAGGGACAACAAGCCAACTCAAGAAGCAAAGTGGTTTTGCCTTTTTTTTCTTTTTCCACTTTTGAAAGAAAACTAATTAGGGTATTGTTTGCTGGAAATCTGTTACTTTCAAGCACGTTACTGGCGTGGGGATTTCGGTCCTCCGCTTATCGATGACATTGGCTGTCTCCTAATAATTTGGCATTTGTTTTTTGGTATCAGATTTAGTTATCATGGAGAGCTTGGCGCAACTAGAGGCGCTGTGTGAGAGGTTGTACAATTCGCAGGACTCAGCTGAACGGGCGCACGCCGAAAACACTCTGAAATGCTTTTCGGTTAACACAGATTACATCTCACAGTGCCAGTATATCCTCGACAATGCATTGACACCCTACGCATTGATGCTCGCTAGTTCGAGCTTATTAAAGCAAGTCACCGAGCATACTCTTGCTCTACAGCTGCGTCTTGATATTCGTAATCTTCTAGACTCCAACAGTCTATTTTGGTTGTTATGTCTGCATTCTTTTTTTTCCCTTCCTTTTTAGTATTTGTCTCCTTAACTAAATCTGTCGGTTTTCTTTATAGGAAACTACCTAATTAATTATCTTGCAACCAGAGGTCCAAAACTACAGCCTTTTGTGACGGCATCACTGATTCAACTCTTGTGCCGTATAACGAAGTTTGGGTGGTTTGACGATGACAGATTTCGAGATGTGGTGAAAGAAGCGACTAACTTTTTGAGCCAGGTCGATATTTCTATTCACCGAGCACTCTCAGTTGTTATTCATGTACAAATGCACATTTTGTACTTTGATGCCAGTTGTACATGCACATTTATTGATGCATTCTATGGGTAATAAACCTTCTGTCTCTATGTTAGATTAGTGTCCTTGAACTAATCTATTTGCGAAGGAAGGATAATATCAGCTGTGACGTGGATGTCTAACTCGGCAAAATGTCATGTCACCTAAATATCGCGATTATTTTGTGATTCCTCTGCTTATGGTCCCGCAACCTTTTCAATCCCTAGTAATTATTGATACTGCCCTATTGCAAACTGGTGTTGTTTTATTTTTTTGGGTAAAGATATTGCAAACTGGTGTTTGTGACTATATAGTGGAGGAATCACCTAATTGCAGATAAAGACATGTTCTGCTTGTTCTTTTAATTGGGGAAAAAATTTACTTAATTGCTTTTAATTGTGAATCATTCTTTAGGATTGGCCTTGTAATTGATGGTAGACTCATTTATTGTAAGATTCACCTATTCAAATCGTTACCTTTGTTTATAAAGGAAGGTTGCTCCACTGTTTTCATCTACTAGTGAGAGTTGATATCCACATTGAATGAGATATGTAAGAACTTTTCTAAAACAAAATCCCATTTGTAACGTGTGCACTTTCTTATAGCAACACCAGCGAGATAGGTGCGATTTTCGCTTTGACGGGTCTTGCTCTAGACATAGTCCTCGGGATTGGATGGAGCTGGCTCCACTTTCTTGTTATTATAACTGCTAAGTATTTTTTTTCATGATGGTATTCCTTTTTGATTTTCTATTTGTCAACAGGCAACATCTGATCATTATGCAATTGGTTTGAAGATATTGAATCAACTTGTTTCAGAAATGAACCAGGTTGGGATGTTTTCCTGCCTTCTCTTTATTTTTCTTGAACACTGTCTTAATATTTTGTTCAAGAATTATTTCTTATTATGTGACAATTTGACAGTGGACAATTTCATAAGCAACTGATATTATGTTTATCTAGAGTAGGAGTCAACAGAAGTACAAGTGTCGAGTACCTTCACTGATTTTTCTCAGCGAGAAATATTGTTGGTTTGGCCCTAAGGTTCTTTTTGGAGGAGAGAAAAGTGATGAAATCTTTTTGAGACCGTTCTCGTAACTTCTCTTGTAGGAAATATAGTGATGCTTCCTTTTGTTTCTTTGGAATCTTAGAGATTTCTTCATTTTGTTGTTGTGCAGTCTAATGTAGGCCTGCCATCAACACACCACAGAAGGGTTGCTTGCTCCTTTAGGGATCAATCACTTTCCCAGATATTCCAGATATCGTTGACATCTTTGCATCAACTGAAAAATGATGGTAAGCAGACGGAGGAATTAATTAGAAAAATATTTTTTGGACCTTTTAGTGGTGTATCCTGCTTCATAATCGGTTGGATTCAATGCTGTATGTGCAGCGGTGAGTCGTCTACAAGAGCTAGCGCTCTCGCTCACTCTTAAGTGTTTGTCATTTGATTTTGTGGGGACCTCTATTGATGAAAGTTCAGAAGAGTTTGGTACAGTTCAGGTATGGCTTTGTATTTTTTTTTTTATTTTTATAATCAAATACTTGTGTTGAATAGTCCTAACATGATATTACGACTATAGATTCCATCATCTTGGAGGATGGTTTTGGAGGATCCTTCTACGCTCCAGATCTTTTTTGAGTATTATGCTATTGGAAATGCTCCTCTTTCAAAAGAGGTATGGTTTTCAATTCATTGTTCGTATTGCTTGGCATGTCACGGCTATCTTGCCTTCTAGCTTGAAATTAGTTGCCTCATTTTTTTTTCGCATTTGTAGATGTAGATTAAGTTAGCTGTTAGCCATAAATGCATTGATCGTCCCATCACACTCTCTGTCTCGGGAAGTATTGTGTTCCTATAAGTGCACTAAGAATGGTAAAGATCTTTTTTGGAGTGTTCTCTTTTAATTAATTTATTAATCAGTCGATTAATCACCATATTTGGCTTGACAATAGATACTCAGGTTAAGTCAATATTTCACCAAAATTTTGCATATGGACAGTTATCAACAGTAGCATTTTACCACTCTTTCAGATTTAACAGCTAGGAGTACAGTCTTTGTGATGGTTTGCTTGAACTTAAACTTTTTTGTTGCATATTTTCGAGGGTAGAGTATCTATCGTATTTTACTCCTTAAGTAGATTTTATCTGGTGAATTTGTGTTGAGTTGAATAGTAATTGGTAGGTGGAAGTAAGAAGGGGTCGCTGATAATGACTTTATACTGCGTCAGGGTGTTTGGTTGTGTTTTGCCAGCATATCGGGTTATTTATCTGCGTTTTCTCCATACCTGGCATGATGAAAGCTTCCTGTCGTTTTGGTTGCATTTTTAGGAAGAGAATCATCTCGATGGTTGATTTCTTCCCTATCTATGTAGTATTGTGCTTCTATCAATGAGCTTGCTGGAAACTTCTAATTGATCAGAACTTTCTACTTATGTTCTTCAGGCACTTGAATGCTTGGTGCGCTTAGCTTCAGTAAGACGTTCTCTGTTTACTAATGATGCTGCTCGTTCCAAGTTCTTGGCGCATCTGATGACTGGAACTAAAGAAATTTTGCAAACAGGACAAGGTAGGATTTGCTGTCTTGGGTTGATAATTAGTCTAAATATTGCATGTGCATGATGAAGTTTGTTACAATGGACATCGCTAACTACTATGGAGAAACTTTTCGCTGCATGATGTGCTATGCTTTTATGACTTCTCTCCTCCACTTCTGATTTAAAAATTTTGTCGATCTGGTGTTAGGTCTTGCTGATCATGACAATTACCATGAGTTTTGTCGACTTCTTGGGCGCTTTAGAGTAAATTATCAGGTATTGTGCATATTGGCTGCTTCTTTACTGTGGTGCTATCCGTACTTCACCTTTTCAAGTTTGAGTATGAGCATGTGTTATGAACGTGTCTAGACTTCATAGGCGTATGGATTTATGCTCTTAGCATTGACGTATTTGCTTGTATTTTTGTTGCTTTTTCTTTGATCCTTTTTCCATATCCACTTATTGAACAGTGAATCAACCTTTTGAGACTTAATTGACTGGAACTTGAAAAAGCTAAGTCAAACCCAGATAATGCTAACTGGACTCAAGGTGACTGGAATATGAAGGGTCCCAACCAGAAAAACAGAACCCAAAACAACCGAGGCTTCATGCTGTTTGTTTCCCGTTATTGTAGTTCATCAATTATTTCATACGATTGCGAATCTACCCTGATAATAAGGTCATTTTTCTTGAAAAGTGTGAATTATACGATAATTATTTTTGGTTATGTAATGTGCAGGCACCCTTTTCCTATGTTCTGATGTATATTTGAAGTGCTTGTGTTTTTTTCCTCCCCATTATCTAATTTAACTTGTGATACTGTTACGCATGTGGAACAACTGGTCGTGTTCATTTGAGTTCTTGAAAATCTAATGTAGTTGTCAGAACTTGTCAATGTGGAAGGCTATGGTGACTGGATACGGTTGGTAGCAGAGTTCACTTTGAAGTCCTTGCAATCTTGGCAGGTTTGCTGATGCCTTGTTCTATTTTTCACATTATGATCCCCATTGTCTGCATACTAATAATTGCCTTTTCATCAGTGGGCTAGCAGCAGTGTATACTACCTTCTGGGATTGTGGTCAAGATTGGTGACATCTGTCCCCTACTTGAAGGGTGATGCACCAAGCTTGCTGGATGAGTTTGTACCTAAGATCACTGAAGGTTTTATTACTTCACGGTTTGATTCCATACAGGTTGCTTATTGTTGCGGTGACTATGTGTTGCTTTTGTTGCTTATCAAAAGGTATTATTTAATGACTTCTAAATGCACTGCACAGGCTGGATTTCCAGATGATCCCTCAGAGAATCCGTTGGACAATGTTGAACTTCTTCAGGATCAGCTTGACTGCTTCCCTTATCTCTGTAGATTTCAGGTTCTGATATCTTTCTCATTGTTTATTTATTTCTATTTGTTTTCGATTATGCTATTGCTGGTTGTTTTTGGTTTTAAAAATTCAAAAGAGCCAGCCTATTATATAGTGGATTTTGGTTGAATTGCCTAGATTTTGTCTTATGGAATCTCTCTTTTATCTTGTGTTGCAGTATGAGAGCAGTAGTTTGTACATAATACAAATGATGGAGCCTATTCTGCAAACATACACGGTATATCTCTATTACGTTGGCGTATTTTTCCTGAATTCGTTGAAATGGGTCCAATATGCAATCAATTGTTTCTCTGTAGGAGAGAGCACGATTATCAGCAGGTGACAGTAGTGATCTGTCCATTCTTGAAGCTAAACTGGCTTGGATTGTCCATATAATTGCCGCTATAGTCAAAATAAAGCAATGCATTGGTTGTAGGTAACATTTCTATTCTTTTTTCATTTCTAGACTTCTTAAACCCAATGCATTGATGGTCCTTCTCTCTGATTAGTTAATCTCCTTGTTGCTTTTAATGAATGGACCCGTAAATGTTTTATTTGGGGGACATATGAAGACGGTTCCATTCATGAAAGTGAGGCGCATATAGATGTTGAATGTTGCTATAATTAACTTTTGACATCATTTTGGTGCAGTATGGAGTCGCAAGAAGTGCTTGATGCAGAACTTTCTGCTCGTGTTCTGCAGTTAATCAATGTGACCGACACTGGGTCGCACAGTCAGGTAATTTGGCTATTATACATTTCAAATTTAGAGTTTTATTCTGAAATGAGACATTGAGGGTTCATTTGGCTATGGATAAGTATACATTGTGGACATTTTCAGTTTCAGGGAAATTCTTGGTACATTGTTTTGAAGTTTGATAGGAGATTTTTTTTTCATGGTTTTTGCTCACTTTTAGTGGCTTCAAACTGTCGTTAAGGTGATTATTTATGAAGTTATGAAGTTATGAAATTTTAGAGGAGGACAGGACACTTAACTGTGTGTTTTGGTTTATGAAGTTGAATGGTCAAGATAGCCTTGTGAGATTTTCTGTGGCTTTGGGTCCTTCCCATTTCCCTCACATAAATAAGCTAGATTCTTAAGGCTCTTCAGGTATATGGGGGGCGTCATGGCGAAAAATGGTCCTGGTCCTTATGTCCTCTTATCGGATCAGTTTTCCTCTTCTGGGTATATTTTTTTGCATATAAGGTTGTTTTTGTTTAACAACAAATTTTCCTACTTTTGATGAATGTCTTAAGTGTAGCATTTGGGTCTTTTTTTGAGCATTTAAATAGCTATTGCTAATTGGTGGAGATTGAATCGCAATGAGATTCCATTCCTTCTGTTTCTATTCCTCCGTTTGTAGATATTGCTTGTTAGTTGATAAGCAGTTCTGCAGGTCTCTATTTGCATTAATAATACCTTTGTCCTTCCTTGTCACAGAGATATGGTCAACTGAGCAAGCAAAGGCTCGATCGAGCATTACTTACCTTCTTTCAGCACTTCAGAAAGTCTTATGTTGGTGATCAGGCTATGCATTCTTCAAAAGTAATTATGCTGATATGTTCATCAGATTTCTTTGTCGATTCTCATTCATAGCCTTACAATTTCTTGTTGTTCTGTTGCAGCAGTTATACGCCCGGTTGTCTGAGCTTCTTGGAATTCATGATCATTTGTTACTTTTGAATGTGATTATGAGCAAGATCGCTACAAATCTTAAATGCTACACTGAGGTAAAGTTTATTTCAACTTGTTCTTTTGCGATATTTATGGTTATTGTTTCTCTGTTGATTCTTTATTTGTATTTCCATTTTAGAGCGAAGAAGTCATTGATCACACCTTAAGTTTGTTTTTGGAGCTGGCTTCGGGGTTAGTCATTCAATAAGTCTCTTCAACTCTTGAGCAGTTTGGTTGTTTTTGTGTCCTTTACAATTTTAACATATTTTTTATTGCCTTTAAATTTTTGTAGCTACATGACTGGAAAGCTCCTTTTGAAGTTGGACTCTGTTAAATTCATAATTGCAAATCACACGGTACTTCTAGTTTTATAAATTTCCCTGCTTCTTTATTTTCCCTACCCCTGCAGGTGATTTGCAAATTTTAATCTGCTTTTTTGGCCCCATGCTTATGAATGCAGAGGGAACACTTTCCATTTTTGGAGGAATACAGATGCTCGCGCAGTAGGACGACGTTCTATTATATTATTGGCTGGCTAATTTTCCTGGAGGATAGCCCCTTGAAATTTAAATCATCAATGGAGCCCCTATTGCAAGTAAGCCTTTTGCTTCTATGGTGTTTCATTTGGTAACATTTGAAGTGCCTTACCAATCAATAATTTAACAATTCCTTTCTATTCTCGTGGTTTTGTCCCCCTTCATTTGGGATGCATTTGCTCCTGTTAATGTGAAATGCTTGTGTCAACGCATTTTGATAGGATTTTGTCAATGAGTGCCCATGGGCATTTGTTAAGGTTCAAATTAAGGAAATTTTACAGTTAGGAATACACTTGGTCAACATTACTTGGTGCCTCGGCTTTGTTCTCTTCCCCCCCACCCTCATGGTATCAGCGTTCCCATACTGCAACTTGATTTTAGGTGGAGGGGTTGGAATGTCATAATCCTTAATGGCCTTTCCTTTGTCCTCCGATGGGGGTCGGGCTCTCAGTTTAATCTGAGAGGAAAGTGAATGCAGTCTCAGTTTTACTTCCCTTACAACTCACTGGAACAATGGAGAAATTGTTTGGATTTGAGGCGGATCCCTATTTTGTTTGCTCGATACACTGTCACATGCAGTCACTGATTTGAAAATGGAATCATATCAAATCAAGTATACTAGATGTGTGCCCCAAGGGCACTGGTTTTCTTTTTGGCCAGACTCAGGGCATTTGTTAATTTGACCCTTTCTGTTAAATGTTAAATAAGTGCTAAAGATTGATATGTTAGGCACTCTTTCATCTGACGGTTTCACTCCGTAATAACAACGCACCTTATATACCCTCTAGTCAGCTTCCCCATGGCATATGGGTGTAGTGTTTTGATCTGATTTTCATACCAATTTTTTTTTTTTTTTTGCGTTTCAGGTTTTCATAAGCTTGGAATCAACACCTGACTCGATGTTTCGTACAGATGCTGTAAAGTATGCATTGATTGGGTTAATGAGGGATCTGAGAGGAATTGCAATGGCTACAAATAGGCATGTGATTTGATATTATGTTTGAACGTGCTTGACAGTGTTAAATTATAAGCTGTGATAATGAATGTACTTTGGTCTTGCAGTCGGAGAACTTATGGGCTTCTTTTCGATTGGCTATACCCAGCTCATATGCCACTTCTTTTGAAAGGCATCTCTCATTGGTCCGATACGCCAGAGGTATGTTTTAGGTGGTTAATTATGTTTCATGCAGAGAACTGGACACATGCATACATGCACTCTTTTCCAGTTGAGCACTTGAAGCATGCACTTATGTTTGTTAGTTTCTGAAATGTTCCTTTAAATGATTATATGCACTTCAAATATTTTGTCCTTGGATTTTTCCCTATGTCAGTTTGCCTGTGGTTGTGTCTTTATTCTTATTGCTCTTGCTAGGATGTGAATACCAGACTGGTAACCTATGCCTCAACCCCCCAAACTTCAAACACCATTTGAATGCCTGTTGGCCTGTAAATTTGTCCTTTCTGGATGCAGTCCTCTGATCATTAGTTTTTGAAGCAAATATTTGTTTGTCCTGATTACTGTTTGGTTAATCATTTGTCTTATTTTTGTATGCTCTTGCTGATACTCATAGGTTCTTGCCTTGAATCTTTTGCAAGTGATAGTCGTATTATTGTTGAAAAATGCAGGTTACTACCCCAATGTTGAAATTCATGGCTGAGTTTGTGTTGAACAAAGCCCAGCGTCTTACGTTTGATTCATCTTCACCCAACGGAATACTTCTTTTCCGTGAAGTCAGTAAATTGATTGTAGCCTATGGGTCAAGAATATTGTCTCTCCCAAATGCTGCTGATATATACGCTTTGAAGTACAAGGGGATTTGGATTTCTTTCACTATTCTGTCTAGAGGTAAGAGCGCAAAAGAAGCAGCTTATATCAGTGATTCTAACGAGATGCATGCTTGATTAGGTGCTATTGTGAATTTTTTTTACCTTTTTCCATTGATTGTAAGCATGTTCTTCTTGTTTGTTTCTCTTTGAATGGATAGTTTCAAATGGCCCATTTATTTCAGCACATGTTTTCTTTGAATTTGCAGCACCAATATAACCTAATAACGGAAGAATTAGAAGAGTATGTATAGTGGGAGAAGATAGGTTGTTAGCCACAATGGAATGGTCTTGACTCTATCCACTTTTAGCCTTCTGAGGGGACCCTTGTCCTCCATATTTTGTTGGCAGCTAGATATAATGAACAAAAGTGGTGACAAAAATTCTACTTCTGTTGGATACTCCCACTCACTTCAGTGTGTTGAGTAGTAAACTTTTGGGCCAACGTCAGGTTTCTGTTCTACCAAGCAGCTGATTGTGCCTAGTACATTAAGGAAAACGGAAACAATGAATATTTTTATGTAGCACGTCTGAATTTTTCTCACAGCAGAGTGCTTTGATATTTTCAATAAAGTTCGTTGGTTTAATTCCCACTTAATTTCCAAAAATATATACTACCATTAAGCAAACATTGTTTCTTTCACTTATTTAATGCTGACAACTTTACTGGAGTCACCACCTGGGCAATGGGAATAATCTGTTTTGAGTCGATGTTGTAATTTACTTGTTGCTTGTTCACTGCCTATAAAGTCGCTATGTTAGCACCTTTCTTGTGGGTGCAGCTTTTGCTTACCTGAATGTGAGTGTTGACGTGGTTTAACTCCCTCCTTTCTTTTGCTGTCACATCCATGTTGCTTTGCTATTCTGCAATTTGATGTAGGATCCTCTTATCTATCGCCAATATTCACGATGATTGATTACTTGTCAGTGACTTCCTCAACATGTTATAATCACCTGTAAACATATGCATGTTGATTGCAGCTCTAGCTGGCAATTACGTCAACTTTGGTGTGTTCGAGCTTTATGGTGATAGGGCACTCTCAGATGCACTTGATATAGCCTTGAAGATGACACTTTCAATTCCTCTGGCTGATATCTTAGCATATAGGAAGGTATGTGAGACATGGGTTCCTCTGATATGGACAGCTTTGCTAGCAATAGCAATTCAATCACCATATCTTTCTATGTGCAATCAAATTCTGCTGCCCATAATTTCTTTTGCAATCTCTGGTAATACCAAACCACCACATTGATATACCTTTTATTTCTGGTCTGGGATGAATGTAGTAATGCCGTTTATAGTAATATGTTTCTGTAATTTTAGAATGTTTATCCGGAAAAAGAAAGAGCATCATGTTGTTATGTTTATGGTGCAGAATTGAAGACATTTCTAATGAAAAAGTAGTTTGCATTGAATCATTAGTGGTCAATTGTATCCATTATTCTTTTTGGCTTGTTTGACGGGCCACGCCACCCCACAAATAACTCATCTTTTTCTCATTTGCAGTTAACAAGAGCCTACTTTGCATTCCTAGAGGTTCTATTCAGCAGCCACATAGTTATTATTCTGAATCTCGACACAAGTACCTTCATGCATATTGTTGGTTCACTTGAATCGGGTCTTAAAGGGTTGGATACAAATATCTCATCTCAGGTGCGTAGTTAGTTGATCCTCTCTTCTTTTTAAGGGGGTCTATATCAAGGTGTTAAATCGAAAAGTGAGAATGCATAAAAATAGCTCTGGAACTGTGAGTTGTCTTGGCCTGTTGGACAAGGAATATCTCAGAACATGATATATAATTACCACCGTTGTGGACATATATATCCCAGAGAGTAGTATTATGGAGCTTTCATGAAGAAACTCCGACATAAGCTTTTGTATTATCAGAAAAAGTTATTTGATGCCTGTCTTATTTCGGTTTAAGTGCCACCACTTTTTCTGTATTGTACAGGTAACACGTTAATTTTGTTTTTCCATTTCAGTGTGCATCTGCTGTTGATAATTTGGCGGCATTCTACTTCAACAACATCACGATGGGTGAGGCACCCAATTCACCTGCTGCAATAAATCTTGCTCGACGTATTGCAGATTGCCCAACCTTGTTTCCAGAAGTAAGAAAGCAATCCACTTTTTTCCATATATTGATTTTGCTTAGTGTCCCCAGTGCGGTAGCTTCTTGGTAGTGACTTCAGCGAAATAAGAATGACAATGATATAAAAGGAAAAATTAGGACTTATTTCCTGCAATTAAAATTCGAGGGCTATGACATGCATAAATTTGTCTTTTGTTTGACATTTAGTTCAGGGAAGATCTATTTCTTGTTTATTCATGAGCTCAAATTGAAATGTGCACTCAGACTTTTATGTTCTCCTTTATAGATATTAAAGACTCTGTTTGAGATTGTTTTATTCGAGGATTGTGGAAACCAATGGAGTCTTAGCAGACCAATGCTCAGCTTGATCCTCATCAGTGAGCAGGTCAGATTTTATTAGCTTTGCCTACTGGTTTACAGTTGCTTTTCTTTTCTAAACTTGTTTATTAATGATGAATGTTTTCCTTGGTAATGTAATGTTTGTAGTGTAATGTATTACACCTGCATGATTATTGCATATCAATTCCATGCCATTGCGTAACTCCTTTAGTATCATTTTAGAGCATCCCATATTTCCCTCTGTGGGTTCAAGTATTTAAGTCAATCGTTGTCATTTCCTGCAATTTTTCATAGGAAGGGGAACTGGCAAGTCATGGAGTATAAGTAGAGCTCTATTTTTACTTGTATTTAGAGTTAGATGATATGGGTTCTTATCTTTTTCTCATGTTAGGTAAGTATTGTCATTTCCGTTTGGAATTCGCTTATGCAAGTTGGATATGTTCTTCTTGGCACTGATGTTTAGCTGAGACTTTTCACGTCTTTGCAGATATTCTCGGATTTGAAGGCTCAGATTTTGGCATCACAAGTAAGTTAAAATTTTGTTATATTATATGCTAGATATTTGTATGCAAGTAGGAAGGTCAAAGTTTAGTTATTTTCAAGGAAAGCTGACAAGTGTCTACAATCAGACTGTACCTTGGGTTAATGTCTGCTCATCATTAGCCTAAAGTAGTAAACCAGGATAACTGGCAATTAGGAATGTGATTGGATTGGTGGATTGGGAGTATCCTTTGTTGCCTGCATTATGAGAAATTATGAAATATTGGAGCAATAGTTGTCGGAGGGATGCTGGGTAATGGAGACAACATTTAGTTGAATTGAAAGCACAAATGAAAAGGACTAATTTGGTTTTTATAAATACAAAGCCCCTTTTGATTGATTTGTGTTTATGGTAATGATCCCATTTTGTAACAAACGGCGTTTGGTTTGCCAGTACAAATAGTTGATGGTTTCCGTTGTGCCAATTGTTTTGTAGCTAAAGGAGTGATTCTTCTGTAAGCATACCTGATTTCTGGCATAAAATGTTGCACCTAGGGTTCACAAGCATTCATGTAAACATACAAAACTTGAGAAATCTTCATAAAGTAGTTTACTTAGTAGTAGATGAAGAATGGCTCAAGGTCTGTCAGATTTGCAGCCAATAAAAGTCCCATCTCTGCTTGTGCTTGTCAGTTTCAACTGATGAGCTTTGAAATCCTGTTTCATGTTTTCTGATAGTTTATGTTTTTTTTTGTGGCATGAACAGCCGGTGGATCAGCATCAAAGGCTTTCGCTATGTTTTGACAAACTGATGGCGGATGTCACTCGAAGCCTAGATTCGAAGAACAGGGATAAGTTCACTCAGAACTTAACTGTTTTCAGGCACGAATTTCGGGTCAAGTAATGTGGCATATTCTTGTGAGGACGGATCCAATGGTGCTCTTTTGGCTGTGCACATGGATTGTTTTGGTGTGGTCCTTGGATCCGTTAGCAGACACAGAGCATCGGATATTGCAAAAGCTTGGCAAAAAGGGGAGGGATTCTGTATGGATGGATTGTGGGTTTCTCTGTACAGTAGTTTGCGGTCCTTTCGTTTGGAGATGGATGCTTGCTGGGTTTCAGGATGACTTTTTCTTCTATATGATCTTCTTAAGTGGTGGGTTTGGTATAGCTGCTTAGGATTCCCTTGGGAGATGTATTCTTTTAGAATTGAAGGTGTAAATTTTGTCCACCTGTGATTCATAGATTTTTAAGGTTTTTGTAAAATAACCTGAATATTCTTTGCACTTGTGTATAAAAGAAGGGGGGAGAAGGAAAGGGGAAAAAGAAGGTGGTAGTATTACTTCAATTGGTTTTTTTGCTCTGTCCATCTGGCCGTAGTTAACCCATTTGCTCAGTCTCATGCCAGGATGTTGATGATTGCCGATCGCACCATGGCACAGAGATCTTCCTCTGGCTTCATATTTGACAAGGCAAAAAACCAGAAACCGACAATTCGGCTCCTTCCGCACGAGCTAGGAAAATATCAGGCAGGTATTCTGAGTAGAATGAAATCCCTGACGCGACTGGACGAATTCCGTGCGTGCAAGTGCGAACCCTCCAACCAGTTAAGCTATGAGAGACTATTTTTTGCCAGTCGGTGGGAGATGATTAGCTATTTTTGCAAGTGATGCTGGATCTAGCTCATGGAAGCTAGGAAGCGTTGCCATCAACCATGGAGACGATAAGTACCAAGAAAAATGATCTCATGGTCATCCACGATGGTCGAAATGAAGGAAATGGATAGGGAATTGGCTAATAATTTTGATAATGGCAGGGAAAACGTGTATCCATCCAACGAAAATGTAATCATTGTACTCGTCGCTAATTACAAAAGAATGTGCAAGCCACATCAAGAAGTCGCTCATCGGAGGTGAAAAAATAAATTAAAGTCGCCAGTCCTTCCACCTAAATCGATCTTTCGTAGCATAAGAATGCCTCGCTTATGCGGTAACTTAGCACAGAGAGGAGCTGATAACTAACAGGCCAAACAGAATTCATGCAACTGGAAGCCGCTGCTAACTTCTGAATCCATCATTTCCCCAAAATTGCCGTTGTTGGTCTTGGTTTAGAATAAAAATATGCTGTTCGAGAAGAAGCTGCTATTAAAGCATACAGACCGAAGGTCCCAAAGGATTACGGCCATCACCTCAAATTTGATCACCCACGAAAGCTCGCATAAGGGGCCTGCAACTCATGGAAAAGGTGACTCAGAAAAGAACATTGACCCTCTTTATGTTGTTGAAATTTAATGTAATTCTTCGTCAAAGGTGAACTAGGGAACCGCCCCATCTGGCTGTAAGTGCATACCATTGATGACCCAACAAAGCTAGCCCGTATAACCAAGCTTCCAGAAGAATGCTCTTACCTTGGTTTCCGTGCAAATTTGGCATAATGCAGATGTCTGGGACGACTAGTGGACTTCTTCTATATCCCATCGATGGACGTATGGCATTAAGACAAGAAAACACATCTGTCCACCAGCGTTCAGAGTTGTGGCAGCTCAATCTCCTGAAGGTAGCAATCTGCATCGCTGATATGTTTATCCAATAATGTCATCAGATGAAAGCAATTAGAAGTTTTGCTAGTCTTTTGTTGAAAAGGCCCCTTTATCACGCGTTGTGAACTTTATTCTCTGAAAAACTTTCTACTCATTTACCTTCTAAGTTCATGCGACTCCCTCCATTGATTTTGTGAGATGGCCATCTCCAAGCTCACTGATCTCCATAGAGTTAGATGATGGACCATCTTGAGTGGTCAGATCTTCCAGTACACGCATCTGACGTAAGAAAATAACACTTCGTAACTCATCTTGAATGGTCAGATCTTCAAGACACACATCAGATGTAAGAAAATAACACTTGTATACTCAGTAACTCCAATACGGCCACATGGACCAAGTAACCAGCAAACCGAAAATTCAATATCATTTTCTTTCAGAAGGTAAACATTTGACCCACAAGCCAAAAATTTTTAATATCATATTCTTTCAGAAGGTAAACATATGACGAATATTTAAATGGTACAATTAAAGTTAAAGAGATCTTACACAATATGCCAGGGCATCTCCAAAGCAACTACAGTGTGCACAATTAGAAGCTAAGCAGTCAGACACATGCCAGGGCATCTCCCAAGGAATTACAGTGCCTCACCTGTCCGGTCGATGTACCATAGATAAGTACGCATTGACACCTATGTGAATGCCATTTTCCGCTAGTATTTCTTGCAGCTTGAAGTCTGCAGTTTCTGCAGGATTTCTGAACCGCCTCTTTTCAAAGCCAAGGACAAGTGCCCTGCGTGTAACATTGTTCGGATAAATATCACCCTGCACCATCAGATCGACCAAGTAGCATGCATCTTCCACGCATCCAATCTTACAAAATCCATGAACGAGAGTATTATATAGAATCACGTCAGGTCTGAGTCCAGCATCAAGCATCCTATGGAATAGTGCATTTGCTTCTTCCATTCTACGTGCCCTACAATAACCACTGAGAAGAGCACTGCAGGTTATAATGTCAGGCTGCACAGCTACTTTGCTCATGGAGGACCACATGAGAAAAGCTTCCACAAAATTCCCCCTTTTTGAGAACCCATCTATCACACTAGTGAATGTCACGACATCCGGAGAGAAGCCCCTTTGGACAAGTTCGTCTAAAATATCTCTCGCCACAGTCATCAACCCATTCCTCATTAGGCTGTGAATGATAGTATTGTATGTGATGATATCAGGAGAAATATTAACAGTTGTCATCAAGCCCAAAAGCTTAAAAACCTTATGCAAGCAGCCCTGCTTCCCATAGGCATGCATTAAAATGTTGCAAATGACGACATCAGGCAGTAAACCATCTTTTATCATTATTTGAAACATGTGCTCTGCCATTCCCATGTCCTCTATTTGGCAATTCGCATCAATGAGCACTGCATATGTAGTTGTGGATGGTCTATTACCACTTTTCAACATTTTCCCAAAGTACTGTAAAGCTCTCTTTGTATCTCCAGCTTTACAATGGCCTTGGATCATGGTAGTATAATTACAACAATCTGGATGTAAGCCTACTTCAGGCATCTCAAGAAAATATTTTGAAGCAACTGACAAGTCACGATCTCTGCATAACTTTGTGAGAAAACTATTATACAAGAAATTGTCAAGGGGAAGGCCGCACATGCTTAAAATACAAATTGCTTTTCCTAGATTTCCCATCTTACAATAGCCATCAATGACTGAATTAATTACAACAGAATCCAGGAAGAAACCCATCCCCAATAGCTTAAACAATAAACACGTTGCTTCCTTTAACCAGGACATCCTGCAGAGATGGTGAACTATGATAGAATATGCAACCACATCAGCTTTGATCCCATAATTTTTCATCTCTGTGACCAACTTCCAAGCACTTCTTATGTCACCCTTGATACAGTAGTCATTGATAAACAAACTGATAACAGAGGCATTCATACCTATTCCTTGACTTTGCATTTCCTCCAAAAATTCCCAAGCCAGGTCTGATTGGTTGGATCGTAATAGTGCCCGCAATAAAGAATTACAGACGGCAGCTGAAGGAAAAATTTTAAGCAGTCTTCCTTTAAACGATGCTTCAAGGGCAATATTTAACATGTCTTCCTTAATGTAAGAATCGACGAACATACTATGTACAGTTTTTAGTACTCTTCTTTCTTTACAGGTATCAAGAAAAGTATCTAGCAACAGAGTGGAGGAGTCCTTGTGACAATGATATGTCCGTACAAGATACAAGATAAGACGAACCGCTAAATGATTCATATTCCTTGAGGCAAGAATATGTATCACTTCACAAGTAGCTTGGATCCCATTTTTTAGTCCTAGAGCAATTGCAGCTTCTGAATTCTCATCAAAAAGCTTGTCCAAGCCCCCCAACATATTAATTTGATTCGATTTAGCCCAATACAACTTCCCACAACCTTGAATCCACCGGCAGTTTGTGTCTAACAGTTTCATGCTTTCCATCTCAACTTCCTCTGGCTTCTGATTTTTTCAAAAACAAGGAAATCTCCTCAGAAGAGCAACGATCACCATGATGAGACACCATACCATCAATAGTTACAGCTGAAATGCACCCTCTTTTTGGTAGAACTTCTCCATCATAAGAATTGGAGATTTCATCATCGAGCATACCAAAGCACGCAGCTGCTGAATTCCCAGATGAAAAAGGTCTAGAAATCTTATTACTCACCAATATCAGCTTGAGTTTGGCAGCGCAGTGATAAATGAGAGAAATAGAAGCCCTCATAACCAATAGAATAATACTAGGGACTTGAACTTGTACGAGAAAGCCATCGCCGACTTCACAGGAAATTGCTACCATATCTTCTCATTCTACCTATAGATGTAACATGGCTCCAAACATTGCAATTTCCATGTCACTTAATTCTCACATAACCGGCCACGTTTGAAGCTCAAGGTAGTAATCCAAAAGCATGGGAATTTGTTTACCCATATATATTCCTAGTAAACTGAAAACCCGATTAAGCACACCTCCAAAGTACTTGATTTAGGATCCAGAAACCCTTTATCTCCATTATGGCCACATACAAACCGCTTGATGTGCTGACTTCATGAATTAAGGACTACCGCGAAATCCTACGCAAAGCAAAAGACAAAAAGTTACTAAGCGCTTCCGACTTATGCTTATCCGAATATTAGTGCCAATACTGCGACAAGGTAATAGTCTTTTCCACAAAAAAAACATAATTGTACATAACAGGTTTCCACCTCCAACTCCTCGCCCCCTATCGCATCGCGGATGTTCCTAAACGAGCGGAAAAGGGAAGCACAAAGAGCACATAGATTGAAATACTCCCAACGAGTGAACAAAAACGAAAGGGCAAAAAAAAAAAAAAAACCGAGATTGAACTCTTACCACCTGTGCAACACGCCGAAGCGCAGCCGGTGCAACTGCTAGGGCTTTAAGAGTCCTAAACTCAGTTCAAAATCAAGCTCAGACTCAGAAATTTCGACAGCAGAAGAAAGTCGAAGAGCTAGAGAGAGAGAGAGAGAGAGAGAGCGAGAGAGAATTAACGGCTTCTCCGCTCCCACAACTGTACAAAAAATGCAGGCGCTCCGAGTTTCCAAAACGGGTCGATCTTGGGCCGGGCTAAAGGCCAAACGAGCCGGGCCTAATTTTATTGCGACCGTTGGCGAGCACTAAATTTGCAGTAATCAAAGTCAACATTATCTTATATCGAGCTAGGTTTCGTCGTCCGAAATTTTAATTAGGATAACACTAGATAGAATAGAATAAATAATCCAAAAATTTTGTTACATCCTATTTACGCAGTTAAGATCGACTCTGTTCCGCTAAAACATCATAACGATGTATAAATTATTAAGCAATGAAGTCGATGAGTGAGTTATTATTAAGCAAAGATTGAGGAGACCCAATAGAACTAGGGTTTTGATTTGGATCGAATCCTTTGAGAATAACCAATCAATCTTGCTTATTATTTTGTCAAGTGAGTAAATAAGTGTCACTCTTTACGAGTTGAAGATGCACTTATACATGTATTTCAAGTGAGCTACCTTGAAAGTCGATAATCAATCTTGAATTTTTCGTAACATATCAAGATCCTTTTCGAATGTTAGAAAGGTTCGAATGATTAAAGAATGAGGAACATGATCTCATATCACGCAAAACTATCCATTAAAGAACAAGATCGTGGATATACTCGGCTTTGCCGCCACGGACCCCAACCTAACACCGCCAAAGAAACGAGTACACTTGACGGTAGCCACCACCGGCGAAGAGGCAATCACACTAAACGGCGGCCACCTTCAAAGAAGAGGCCCGAAGCAGTGGAGAGGTAGCTTAGCGCGAAGAGATGCCGTAATCGTGGAAAAAACTCAATTCTCATCATGTCTCGATATTTTGAGAAATTATATCCAAATCTATCTCACTTTTTCTCCCGAGATATTTTTATCCGAATTATATTTCGTTTATTCTATCCAGGACACGTACCAAACACAAGATATGGTATATTTTATCAATCCTGATTTTTACCCTCACGATCAAACATAATCTTTAAGGGACAAAAGATGCCTCGAAACTTTATGCCATATTTTTTTAAAGCACAAAGGAATTTTATCTTTCGACATCTAATTGTAAATCATTGTCCCCTTGTCGCTCTCATGTCTCAAGATCACGAAATTTAAAAGCTTATCCATTGTTTTTTCAAATTAAAGAATCCTCGAAACCTTCCGAATCATATGAGAGCATAACGGAATGCAAAATCCCACCACATAAAAATAATTTTAATACTTTCTAAGATCCAAAATTATGCCGTTCAGCGAATATTATTAGGTACGTAATTAGTATTAATCTCGTAATACGAAGTCAAATAAATAAATAAATAAAATAGAAAATAGAAACCCGATAATACAAAAATCGAAGTGGGGAAAAAGGCAAGTGGTGTGACTGGGGACAACTGAGCTTTCCGCCCTTCGTATTCCCGGGACCATCTCGCCGGATGCAGCGAAATTTCACATAGAGGAAGAAGAAGAAGCAGAAGAAGAAGAAGCAGCCGCAGCAGAAACGCCGCCGGAAGTCTCCCAGGTCTCTCTCTCTCTTTCTCTCGCGACACTTGTTTTGGTTGAGGGTTGCGTTGAGAATGATGGAATATCCGCTGAAATTGTTGCATCCGTAGATTCTATAGATCTTTGGTTAAGGCCGCCGGTCCCGGAATCGGAATTTGCCGATCAATTTCGGGACCCGTTTTGTTTTATTGATCGTCGGTAGGGCGAGCAATCGATGGTCGCTGATGGATTGTTTCGTCTCTCGCGCAGAGTTGCAGGTTCGTGTTGCTATTTGTTGACGTTCGACCTCAGAGCGGAAGCCTTCAGATGACGCCGGTCTGCCCATTTGTGAAAGCTTCGCGTCCCGAGGACGCGTCGTCCAGGAAGCACCAGAAGGAGCCTGGCGCGGATTCCGCTAGCATCCCTCCCAAGTGCCCCTTCGGCTACGACTCGCAGTCGCAGAAGGATTCCGGGAGCGTCTCTCCCAAGTGCCCCCTCGGATACGACTCGCAGACTTTCAAGCTTGGCCCTCTCAGTTGCATGCTTTGTCAAGCCCTTCTGTTCGATTGCACCAAATGCGTGCCCTGCTCTCATGTCTTCTGCAAGTGAGGAACTATGAATGTCATTCTGTTCGTGTTATTACGATGATGTGAATTGTGTCTCTAGTAATCTTCCAAAGGAAGTGTCCATACGAATCATTGCTTGGGTGACGTGGGGAGATTGGGTTGGGTTAGCTCAGTCGAATGCATATCTGTTATTTGTCCAGTGGTGCTTATCTGAATTATTCTCTATAGGCTTTGTGGACCTTACGATCATTTTACTTGGTTGTTGAATCTAGAGCATGTATATTGCGATTTAAGGACTGCCCACTCTGTGGAGCTGATATTGAGAGCATTGAAGCCGACTCAAATCTGCAGAGCACGGTTGATCGGTTTATCGAAGGGCATGGTAGAATTAAGAGGTCCCATGTCGAGAATGCCGATAAAGAGGAACTTAGCGAGAAGAAGACGGTGATATATGAGGACGTATCTTTGGAAAGAGGTGATTTCTTGGTTCAACAAGCCATGCGGGTGGGTTTATAGAATCAGATTTCTAATCATTGGGACCTTATGCTTTGTGGTATCACATCCTCTGTTTGACAATCTATGCTCTTAAGTTATTCTCCCACATGTGTAGGCATTTCGTGCTCAAAATGTGGAAAGTGCTAAATCAAGACTCACTCTCTGTGCTGAGGATATTAGAGATCAGATAGCAAAAATGGGCAGCACATCAGAATTGTGTTCTCAGCTGGGTGCTGTCCTCGGCATGCTCGGTGACTGCTGGTCTCTCTCTCTCTCTCTCTCTCTCTCCAAACAATCAGATATCTAGTTTGTCCCATGTTTAAACTAGTATCATGATGGAGAGTTAGCAATTGGACTTTTCTAGTTCGTTCCCATGCTAAACATTAAGTATCGTGATGGATTGTTAGCAATTGGACTTCTCTTAGAAATTGCAAAATCTGATGTATGGATAGCTTAACCTAAAAGATAGACTTTCAGAAAAGCCTGCTTTTAGCAGTAAACTCATTCCTGTGTGTAGCCAGGAAAAGGCTTCTCTCAGTACAGACGGAATTCTTATGTGCAAAAGATAGGTCAATTGAGATAATTTTTTTGGTACGTTAATTAGTTAGGGTTTTGGTAGTAGATCTTTGTTGCATTTTATGCTAGAGTTACTGTTCAGTTGTAAGGTGGTTGGGTCTTGAGACTGGGGCTATGGCTTCAAAATTTGTAGTTACTGGCTGCTTTTTAATTGATTTTGATGCCTCTGTCAACATCAACATCAACATCACCTTTAACCCAATTGATGCCCTTGCTGTCAAACATGTAGATATAAAATCTTATGAAATGTGGAGTTGATTAAAGATTCTTTGCATTTTGCTTTTGCGTTAAGAAATTGAAATGCTTCAATTATTGAGACATATTAGATGATAGAAATTGATTGTCAATGTCACATGTCTGTTGCAGTCGAGCAATAGGAGATGCTGCTTCTGCAGTCACTTATTTTGAGGAAAGTGTCAGGTTTTTACAAAAATTGCCAGCAGATGATGTGGAGGTAATTGCATCGTATTTAGTTGATTTGCGCTGACTTTATATTCAATAACTAACTCTCTCTCTCTCTCTCTCTCTGTGCGTCAAACTTGCTTCCATGCAGATTACACATACACTTTCTGTTTCCCTTAATAAAATTGGCGATCTTAAGTATTATGATGGAGACCTGCAAGCTGCAAGATCTTATTATGACCGATCCTTGAATGTTCGTCGAGATGCTGCAAAGCATAGTCCAGATGTTCCTTCGCAGGTTCGCTCTTTTTGCTGCTTGTGTGCATGCAGTTCTTATCCTTTGTCATGAACTAGTATATCTTCTATATGCAGCAATGCCTTCATCATGAAGTTCTAGGATATCTTCTATTTGTAGCAATGAATCTATCATCACTTATTGTGAATATTTATTTGTTTGCTATCTATACGGTCTCTCCTGGGATGGACTTAAAATGACACGCATAAGCTAGAAAACAGAACATAATACAAATCACACTTGGCGGGAAAAATTGTGTTTAGATGATTAGCATTGTCTCACAAAGATGTGGTCAGCAAGTATTCTTGGTGTTGCCAGTTAGTTGCAGTTGCGCTGCTATTTAAATAGGAAACTTGGTCAGATAAACTTGGACCTAGCAGTAGTTATAGCAAACTTGGTCAGGTAAACTGACTTCACAATTGCAATGAGGTTCACACTGCATGAACCAATGAGGTTCAGTGACTGTCAGTGCCGGGACCTTTATGTACACATTTACCCGGCTGTCAACAGATTCTAGATGTTGCTGTCTCTCTGGCGAAAGTGGCAGATGTTGACAGGAGCCTTGGAAATGAAAATATTGCCTTTCAAGGATTTCAAGAAGGCATAAAGCTGTTGGAATCATTGACACTGAAATCTGAAGATATTGGTCTCGAACAGCGTGTAAGATGAACTTTCTTGGCTTGATTTCTACTTTTGCTACTGAAGCTCTTTTTGACAATTTTAGCACCCTACACAGCGGCAATCGGTTCTGGAGTTTCTGAAAAACCAGCTGGCGGAGAAAGAACCTAAATAAAACTCGCGCAGGCCATGTTTCAGACGTTTGTCTACCTTCCTCTGCTACTGTATATTTGTGGCCTTCCGTATCGAATAATAAAATCAGTTTCATGAGAAACTGCAAGAGTTGAAAGTGCATCTCTGATGTAACCAAAGTAGATCCTGCAGGATTAAGTGATGGGTATTGTCAGCAGCAGAAAGGCATTGACATGCTTTGCAATCTGCGAGTGACCACTGAATGAAGCTGTGGTGGGCCTGGTGGCTAATCTGTTTTCCTCTTGTTCTAGTGTCAGTCCGTCCTCATGCTTTAGTAGCTTTCTGCCTTGAAGTCCCAACATGTAATGCTCTTGTAGCCTCTCTCTTCTGTCAATAAATGGTTCCTGGGATTTTGACCCCTGAAGCTTTAAGTTAGTTATCAAGTGACGTCTACAAGTTGAATGCAGAGTTCTGTTCTTCTCGATCGCGAGCCTTTCTTTTTCCGATACTCTAATCTGAAGGTAAGAGGACGTTGTAGAAATTTCAGTGAAGCTGGACATGTGGGTACTTTTAGATAGAATTTGGTTCAACGTAAAGGAAGCAATGTCTTAAATGACTCTTGTAAGTGATTTCTTTGCGGTTTTTTTTTCTTTGGTCGAAAAGTGATTTCTTTGGTTTGAACGACGCTAGAGTTACTAAAATTAGTCTATAAACTCGTTTAATTAAAGCGATGGGGCACATTCTCAATGGGTGCTTAACCCACTTGTTTATTTATCATATTAGAGTCCTCTACGTAACTCCGTAAATCAATCTTGTGTCTGTAATCGCACTGTCCATCTGCTTTTGTTGATCGAATCTGTCTCGGTGAAAAAGAAGGCGTGGAAGTAAAACGAACTAGTCAGTCGAAGAACATCACGACAACTTATAAAGAGTTGTCATGATGGAAACCAAGTTCAAGCAACATTCAATCTGATGGCCAAGAAAAAGCGATCTTTAATTTGGGGGCACTGTGGGTAAAAGGATCTGATGTGGGTTTCGCTCTCTTATCCCCATTTTAGGGCTGTAAGAGTACAACTGATTGAATCGGAGTGAGCTAAACCATCAACCAAAAGTTCTGGGTGGTAAAGCAAATGAAGGCAGAATAGTCTAGGAAGGTGTAGTGTCATTGCTCGACTTGCACAAATGGAAATGAAGCTTTAAAATACACTGATAAATCGATATCACGAGCTTAAGAAAGATAACACCAAATCGATAACAAAGCTACTGTGTGTTGTGTGCTCCACAGTAGGCAAGAGAGAAGATGGAAAACAACCCAAGGCAGGAGATGAAAGAGAAAACGAAAGGAAAAGCATCCAAATTGTACAAGTAGGGAAATCAAGAACGTGAAGGAGAAGAGAATGTTCTCGGGGTTTGTCATATGGGGTTAGACTAAGGAAGAAAAGGAGAGAATTTTGCACCTTTTGCCTAGTGAAGCTTCCCGTCATCTTATCTCCCTCGTCTTTTGCAAAAAGAAGCACTAGGGCATGCCCATTGCTTACACCGCAAGTAATGTGTATCCCTTTGTTTGTGCAATGAACGATGCACCACGTCAAATAGCATCTCTTTGCGACTTCCTTTTGGGGCTCGTTGCAAATACACTTTCATGTTGCATAACTTTTCCACTTCTTTTAGTTGCACCCGCATGTTTAAATACATCTATGGGTAAGACACTGTTAGTCGATAGTTTCTCTTAAAAGTTTGAGAGAGATCCCGAAGAATTATCTATTGAAACTCCGGATTTTCTTTCACCCAAAGCTCGAGCCAAAGCGAAAGGTTGAAGCCATGACACACCACTTCTCATGGCCTATCTTCTACAGCTGCAATTACTCCTAAGGGACAACACGCAAGTACATTACTAATATGGTAGTCCCAAGATTAAGACCGAAGGAGAAGGGGATGCTCTTGATTTTTGTCCATTCTGCGTGTCGGACACATGGGGAGAGAGAGAGAGAGAGAGAGCGCCACATGCCAAAACAAAAAGCAAACTAGTTTTCGCTTTGCTACTCTCTTGCAGAAGCCTAGTCCGGGATGATATTGCATTCATACACAGACAGAACAACACTATAAAAGCATATTTATTTCTAGAAAGGCTTATTAATAATGTATCTGCGCAACTGCCGTACTTTATTCATTTTTAACATATCAAACATGTAATGTGTTATATTCGATCCAAACCCTTTACACGTTTCACCAATTTTCGGTCAAAATTTATCGGATGGACCCAATTTGCAAACACGAAAGGTTTATGTTTCAATCAGCAAAAATGCAATAAGTTTAGAACTTTTTGGACAATTTTTCCTATTATAGTTGTGTTTATGTACCTTTGAAATTTCAAAGTTATAAATTGCTACTTGGTAGAACTATAGTGGATCACGGTTGAGGAACAATAAGCCATCTACGGTGTGACTTTTCAGTGCATGCATCATATGTAATTTCTCTTAAAACGGTTGTTTAAGTTCACGTACTATTGAGTTGAGTCATGCAGTATGTTCTGAGGAGGGTGAGACTTCATCTCTTCTTTTTTTCTCAAAAGAGAGACAATTTGCCTGCCACATTTTTCCTCCAGGTTCTGATAATCATGGGTTAGAATTAAGTGTTTGTTACGCCTTAATGAAGAGCATCAACCGACAGACACAACTATTTGGCATGCCCAAACAAAAAATTATTTCTTGGTGGGTCACACCAAGATAATTGCTTGCCAGCACAGGAGGAGGATGAGAGAGAGGGGTAGAGAGAGGAGAGATCTTAATGTGACAAAATCAGTCAAAAAAGACCAAAGTCATAACACATGTTCTTCCAATTCTTGCACTTTGGATCAGAACAGAGTTTGAAAAACACAGAGCCTCTGAGAAGAAGAACCAATGGTGGAATTTAATCACCCAAGTTGTGTGCTTTTTCCACTTCCGTTCAGTGTCATGGTTCTACTTTCTTCAGTTGGGCAACTTACTTCACACTCAACCATATATTCTTTTTTATCTGATTATGTTATTTCCCATGATCCAATGGAAGTGTATTTAAATGCATAGTCTCTCATGGAGCTTTTGCCTTCATCATCACTTGCTCTGCTTGTGAATGCATACTTTGATCTCTCTCATCAATTTTTTCTTCTTCTTCTTCTTCTTCTTCTTCTTCAATTCTTCATTTTCCTTTCTCTTCCCTGGCTCTTCATCTCTTCTGCCACATCCTCGAACCCAATTCCACAAGTGAGTGCAAGTGCTTACATGTATACAATATGTTCTGTATAATTAAAAGAGCTTGTCTAAAATTGAATCCTTTTTGCTGGAACTAACTCCTCCTTGTTGCATACAAAAATCAAAATTCCAACTTCTTATTGTTTTTTTTTTTTTTTTTGTGAACTTGAAGCCTTATGTTGTGTACATGGGAAGTTCATCAAACGGAGACAGAGAAGATGTTGAAGCTGCAGAATTATCTCACCTGCAACTTCTATCCTCCATCAGCTCAAGGTTTCTATATTTTGATCGTCTTCGTCTCAACTAATTATTCCTCATTTGATATTCTTTCTTACTGTTGTCTAATTTATCCCCTTTTCTCTTTGATTTGGTCAGGCAAGAGAGCCAGCAAATGTCTCTACTCCACCATTATTTCCATGCATTTAGAGGATTCTCAGCCATGCTCACCGAAAGTGAAGCATCTAGATTATCTGGTAATGAGTGTTAGGCTCATGAATACTTTGTCATACTGCTGTTACCATCTAGCACATAACATTTTATCTACAGATGCTAGGCGTGGAGTGTCTGTGGACTGTGGTGCCATTTCTATGAGCATATCATAGTCGATCATGGGTGTTTATGGGATAATCATCAACTTCCAAGCGCACTTAATGGCTATTCAATTACATCATTTTTAGACAGAAATCATCACCTAACATGCTCATTTCTAATGGTAACTGTTGGACTGTGTAAAAGCAGGCCATGACAAGGTTCTATCAGTGTTTCCCGATCCTGTGCTTCAACTTCATACCACACGTTCTTGGGATTTCTTGGAAGTGCGGTCAAGTGAACAAGCAAGAAGCCAATATCATCATCCATCCAGTGATGTCATAATTGGAATTATTGACACAGGTAATTAATCTATCCTAAATATCCTATGCTGAGTAATGTCATGGATTCCATTATTTGCTTTTGTAGCAGAGCATAAATATTAAAACCTTTGAGGCACTAAAATTTGGATAAGACTTTAGTTTAGGGATCAATCAATGCAATGCGTGTAATGCATTGGGAAATTTTAACTTTCGTATAGAGATAGCTCATCTCTGAGTTCACTTTCTACAATGAATGTCCAATGACAGATAATACCCAGGGCTTCTTGGAGAACAAATGGACACTTCCCATCATGTTTTCAGAGGAAAACCAGAGGCTGGTTACGTAAGATAGATAGACTCATAGAAGGGAAAATTTGTAGTTTCATTCATACCAGGACAGCCTGCCGTAGAGACTATTCTATCCATTTACAAGCTGACGATTGGTCGGATGACTGTCATGTTGCCAAACCTTATCTTCCATTCCCATGCCTCCGTATAAATGCTGTTGAAATGAGCCCAACGTGTCATATGTTGCTGCAGGAATATGGCCGGAGTCTCCGAGTTTCAGTGACGAGGGGGTTGATGAAGTCCCTCCAAGATGGAAGGGAACTTGCATGGAAGCATCAGATTTCAAGAAATCCAATTGCAACAGGTAATTAATCATCCTTGTCCCAACTTTCTTTCACAAGGAATACACCAAAAGAAAAGTTCAAGTTTAGCAGTGAGACAGGACTATTAAATTCCACAAAGCCTTCAACCCCACAATTGTTCTGTCATTGCTGCATTTGGGTTTGTTTTGATCGATCGAAGTTTGAGCACTAGTGCAGAAAGCTAATAGGGGCAAGATACTATGGCATCCGATCGAGCATCTCTAATGGCACTGATGCCGAATCAACTAAAGCCTCCGGGTCACCAAGGGACTTGGTTGGCCACGGAACACACACAGCCTCCACAGCAGGCGGTGCACCGGTGGTCAATGCAAGTTATTATGGCTTAGCCAAAGGAACGGCGAGGGGCGGTTTGCCATCCACCAGGATTGCGAGCTACAAGGCCTGCACCGAAGAGGGCTGCTCTGGCTCGGTCATCCTCAAGGCCATGGATGATGCAATTAGAGATGGAGTCGATATCATCTCTATTTCAATTGGGTCGAGCTCAATATTTCAGGCTGATTATCTGCATGATCCTATTGCTATCGGTGCATTTCATGCGGAACAGATGGGAGTTTTGGTGGTTTGCTCTGGTGGGAATGATGGGCCTGACCCTTACACTGTTGTGAATACAGCTCCTTGGATTTTCACCGCTGCAGCTTCTAGCATTGATAGGGATCTTCAATCTGCAGTGGTTCTTGGCAATGGGAGAACATTTAAGGTAACTTTCTTGACCAAAATCTCTCGCCTTTTCTTAACCGATGTGGGAGTTTCTTTTTTGAACTTTTGAGCTCGTAGTTACGGCACAGGTTAGTCATTTTCTGAAAATCTGTCTTGTAGGGATCCGCTATCAATCTTTCGAACCTCACTCGCTCAAAGAAGTATCCACTTGTGTCTGCTAAGAATACTGCAGCTAATTTTACACCTGCAGATGAAGCAAGGTAGTGATACCTCATCCTTGGAACTTTAGCATGTAGATATGTGATGGCAGCTTATGTAAGAGTCCACTCCAAAGGTTTTAATGAAGGTCTGCCTTACAGACATATTTCTCTTCAGCTTTATACAAGCTGGAAAATTCCCCGTTTTTTCACTTTTCTTGTTGGTAAGCTCCCTCCAGTCATATGGCAGTATCTTGTTCTTTAAGCAAACATCTATTTTAAATATACTGAGTGCCAAATATCGTACCTATTGTCTAGCACCTCAACACAAAGTAAAGATAGCATTATGTTGAATCAACCAATACCAAAGAGAGTCCATGATGTTTATGTATTACTGATTACTTCGGGTACATAATGGCATTGCTTTCAGTTATCTGGGGTAGAGGTTCAGAAATATTTCATAATTTGCAGTACCAAAGAAAGAACCAAGATGGCACTTTTATGAAATGCATAAATTCTCGTGGGTGTTTTCCAGGGATAATGTCATTTCACTTTTATTATTGAGCAGGAACTGCATACCAGGATCAATAGATCGAACCAAAGTTGCTGGAAAAATTGTCATTTGTGTTGACACCGGTCCCGTGGGGTCTATAAGAACAAAAACGCTAGTTGTGGAAGATGCCAAAGCCAAAGGGATGATTCTGATTAGCGAGAATCAAAATGGAGTTCCTTTCGATTCAGGTGTTTTTCCATTCACACAGGCTGACCCTGTTGCTGGTTACAAGATTCTGAAGTACATCAGTTCTGCCAAGTGAGCATATCTTACAATGTCCTTGCAATATGTGCTGTATACAAGGCAAAAAATAAAAATTAAAAAAAATTGATCCAACTATCTTTGCAATAGTCCAGATGATCTAATTGTCACTGTCCATAGCAGGAATTTATTCATCTGATGAAGTTTTCACTCATTCTGTCATGGGATGTTGTTCTGTCTGCCTGCACCATTTCATGATTGAATTCGCAAAATGATTCTTTAGTTTAATTCATATTCCTGTTCTAAGTGTTTGACATTATGCAGTCACTCATCCTTATTTTCCACTGTACTGGTAATCCATTCTTATCGACTGCAAAAATTGCGATGATCGAATGATTCCAATTGATTGAAGAATTCCTCTTCTTTCTTTCTCCGCAATTGATGGAAGAGTTCATCAGTTGGTTGTTTTTGTCCCCATACTAGACCAAGTATGCTATAACTGACACGGGAACTCTGGTCCTCCACTTTTGCTCCTTTACTACAGATATCCTACTGCAACCATTCTTGAGACAACCGCAGTTTCTGACCAAAGGCCAGCACCAACTGTTGCAAGTTTCTCATCAAGAGGTCCTGGAGACTTAACAGAAAACATCCTTAAGGTTATTTCTTTTTCTGATATGCACATCAGATATGTAAGCCGGTATTCACACATATTCCTGATGTTTGCATGACATTTTCTTTCAACCCATCGCGTTTGCAGCCTGATATAATGGCACCGGGAGTAGCCATTTTAGCCGCAGACATTCGAAGAATGATCCCGGGAGTGTTCCATTTGGCAAGAAGCCTTCTAAATTTAGCATAAAATCCGGTACTTCAGTGGCATGTCCTCACGTCACAGGAGCGGCTGCCATAATCAAGTCAGTTCACAGGGGATGGAGTTCTTCAATGATCAAATCAGCACTCATGACAACAGGTATGCCATGGATAAATAGTCCAAAAATCCTCGTAGTCGAAATACATCACAATTCATCCTACGCGGGACGCAATTTCGTTTAGCAATTGTCGTTGACGTGTTGCCATTGCTTGATGTCTTCAGCGACCTTTGTCAACAACGAGGGTAAGCCACTGACAAACAGTTCAAAGAGCCTCGCGAGCCCGCATGAAACCGGAGTCGGAGAAATTAGTCCTTACCAAGCTCTTCACCCGGGATTAGTATTCGAGACCACCACAAAAGACTACCTCATGTTCCTCTGCTACTTTGGCTACTCACAAAAGAACGTTAGCTCTATGGCCAGCTCCAAATTCCGCTGCCCCGAAAACTCAGTAAGCGAGCTCATATCCGATGTCAACTATCCATCCATCTCCATAAGCAATCTCAACCGGCACGGATCGGCAAGAGTGGTCGCAAGAACAGTCACAAATGTCGGGCCTGTGAATTCGACATACTTTGCCAGTGTGGACAGTCCCAAGGGACTAACAGTGAAAGTCAACCCAAGTAAGATCGATTTCAGGCAAAATGCAAGGAGGGTCTCTTACAATGTCTCGTTTGATGGGAAGGAGGCTCCTGGTGGCTACAACTTCGGGTCCTTAACTTGGTCCGACGGCAGACACTCCGTCCGTACAGTTTTCGCCGTTAATGTTGAGTGATGTCATGAAAATTTGAAGTGGTCCTCTTGATGACGAGGCATTTTCTTTTTCTTTTGTTCATTAAGAAAATGAACTAGTAAAAGTTATCGCCCTTGGATACCCTAACGTTCCTTAGAAATGGATTAGAAAATCTGATATTCACTATTATTCATGATGAGGACTCCACAGGCCACAATCCCATTTATGATCTCTCTGCTGAATGATTAGATATCAAAAATCAATGCTAATCAATGCCATAAAGCTATGATTTTTAAGACTTGAACACATATGGGCATTAATCAATTGCCACTAACGATGACCCGGATGCGAAAGATCAAACCTTTTTCTAATACCGGATGGAGGAGAGTAGTAATTCCAGTGGGTCAGTTCACAGATCAGTACCCATCAAAGCGAGCAATTAAGACACAAATCAGGAATGGTTATTTGACTATTTTTGGTCAGAAGCATTTGACTATTTTTGAAGCGCCATATATTGAGAAGAATTTAAGCGTGGATTCTGCTTTATGACAAGGGGATTCCAATACGTAAGACAGAGAAAGAAATGCGATCTTCTGGTGAAAAAAATGTGAATTTCGACGAAATATATTACCGAAAGAGACGAGGGAAAATAAGACCGTTTTGTGATGTCCTAAAAAAAGTCACACTTTTTGGACGAACAAAGCGAAAAATGGAGAGAGAGAGAGAGAGGGGATGTGGATAGATGGCAGCTATAAAAGGGGCTCCGTGATCTTCTCGAGGCAAGCAAGAACTAAAACCCAGAGACAGTCCCACGGGGAAAATGACACGAGGGTTTGAATTTTTCTGAAGTCGCTTGCTGTGGAGATAACTGGGTTCAAGAGGTCTTACTGGTTTGGACCATCGGTCCTTGGCTGTTCTAGCCTTCGAAGCCCTAGCATGCAGTCAACCGGCCAGAAAGGTTGAGTTTTTATCTTTATCGCTCTCATCTCTCTTCTTTCCCCCCTGAAATGCGTAATTCTGAAGTCCAGCGAGAGAAAAATGAGGTCTTTTTGGGTGTAGATCTATAAATTCTTTCTGGCTTTGAAGTTTGAAGCGGTGGGATTTTAGAACCCTCATTTCCTTTGAAAATCGCTGCTTGATCCGATACTTAGGATTGAGCTTGTGCTGCATGTCTTTTCACGTGGTTAAGAATTCGTGTGAACGAACTATTATAAGCTTCTTTTGTTTGTTAATTTTTCTCAGTAATGGTTTCTGGGTGACTCCGTGACTTTGCCCTGGTTAAGAAGGTTGCGTTTGTCAGATTTGCAAGAGTCTCCCGTAAGCTGATGTATTATTGAGTTTCAGGGAAGGAGAGTGTACCGTATCATGTTTAAAGGTCATCGAGGTGGATTCCGGGAGTTGTTGTGACGGAAACTACTTGTTCCGAATAACCTTTCAGGCGTTGTGTTGTTGTTGTAGTGGTAATACATCAGCTTTCTGTACAGTATTAACCCCCCCAGAGTTTGTAAATGCAAGGAGGTTCAGGTTTCAATGCTTTTCCGCCAGATTTCGATAAGTCAAGGGTTTTGGATGTCAAGCCTCTGCGAAGTCTAAAACCCATCTTCCCAAATGCTAATGAAGCGCCACCTTTTTTGTGTCCATCTCCCAGTGGTCCCTTTCCTCCGGGTTTTTCCCCAGTTTACCCTTTTAGCATGCCATCACCGTCTGAGATACCTGAAGTAAACCAGCCAGAGGAACCCCCAATGTGGACTCCTCCGGCTGCTCCGGCGCCGATTCGTTCTTTTAGAACCCCTGAGATGGCAAATGGAGATGTAGATCAATCGGGAGATGTAGAGGGGAAAGAAGCTGGGCCTTCCAATAGTAAAAAGCGTGGTTCTTACAGGACACGTGGGTCTACTTCTTCCCAGAAGAAGGAAAAGAGGAGCAAATTTCAACTTAATCCGGCTATCTCCTCAAATTATGTTGTTCCGATCAGTCAAGCACAACGAGATGATGGGAGCAGGGACGTGGTTGATTGTGTGCTAATCACATTTGATGGGCTTCGTAGGAGGCTTAGCCAGTTGGAGGATGCCAAGGAAGTTCCTAGTGGATTAGCAAGGAGGTCGGACTTGAGGGCTGCCAATATTATGATGACCAAAGGATTTAGGACAAACTTAAGGAAGAGAATTGGAGTTGTCCCTGGGGTTGAAATTGGGGACATTTTCTTTTTCGGATGGAGTTGTGTATGGTGGGTCTGCATTCTCAGTCTATGGGAGGAATTGACTGGATAGGTGGCAAAGGTTCTTTGGATGAAGAACCACTAGCTGTAAGCATCGTGTCATCTGGATATTACGATGATGATGCAGAAGACAAGGATGTTTTGATCTACAGTGGCCAAGGTGGCGCCATGACCCGAGATAAGCCTGTTGGTGACCAGAAACTTGAAAGGGGTAATCTTGCTTTGGAAAGAAGCATGCGTCGAGCCAATGAGGTCAGAGTTACTCGGGGTATCAGAGATGTAGCGAATCCGAACGCAAAGATCTATGTGTATGATGGCCTTTATGTTATACAAGAATCGTGGATGGAGAAAGGAAAATCTGGTGCAAATACTTTTAAATACAAGCTTGTGAGGGCACCGGGGCAGCCCGAAGCCTTTGCTATTTGGAAATCAATTGAAAAGTGGAAGGAAAATGTCTCGTCCCGTCCTGGACTCATACTTCCGGACTTGACTTCTGGGGCTGAGACGATTGCTGTTTCCCTTGTTAATGATATTGACGATGAAAAAGGACCTGCTTACTTTACTTATTGTTCTACTCCAAAGTACTCCAAAGCATTTGCAATAGTGCAGTCCTCTTATGGATGCAGCTGTCGTAAGGGATGCGCTCCTGGCGATCTTAACTGTGCATGCATCAGAAAAAATAGTGGCGATCTTCCCTATGCTAGCATTGGGGTTCTGGTGAGCCGAAAGCAGCTTGTGTATGAATGTGGCCCTTCCTGTCCATGCGGGCCTAACTGCAAAATTCGAGTCTCACAGAGTGGTTTGAAAGTCCGTCTGGAGGTGTTCAAGACAAAGGACAGGGGTTGGGGCCTACGTTCATATGATCCTATTCGAGCTGGTGCTTTTATATGCGAATATGCTGGTGAAGTCATCGACAAAGACAGACTAAAGAAAAAGCTGCAGGAAGGTGATAATGATGAATATATCTTTGACTCAAGCCGTAGTGGCGAACCATTCAAGTGGAATTATGAACCTGAATTGCTAGGAGAAGAGGCTACAAATGGCGCTTCAGAGGATTCTGATATTCCTTCTCCAGTAATTATGACTGCCAAGGACTCTGGAAATGTGGCTCGTTTCATGAATCATAGTTGCTACCCAAATGTCTTTTGGCAACCAGTTATTTATGAAGAAAACAATGAGTCTTTCCTTCACATTGCCTTTTTTGCAGTTAGACATATTTCTCCGATGACGGAGTTGACTTATGATTATGGAATTCTGCCTCAAGAAGGTGATAATGGCTTAAATTTGAGGAAAAAGAAATGCCTCTGTGGAACATCAAAATGCCGTGGTTATTTTGTGTTATAGTTCTCTATACTGGAAAGCGGATGAGCATGATGTTGCGATGCATGGTCTAAGCTATAAGGTTGGTATTCTTTTCACACTGTGACTGACACCAAGCTTTTTGCGAAAATGCAAATACTACTTTATTGTCTCTGTTCATGGCATGTGGTGTTCAATAAGATACCCATATGTTAAGGATCTTGTGGCTTACACATCAAAAACCCTCTTGATATGCTATTTGTGTGGCTTGTCGGAGACAGTACTAATAAACATGAGATGTCTCATTTTCCTTTATAGCAGCCAAAACTAATCTTCAACATACATGTTCTAACAGCCATCCCACCAAATTTTTTTGGACTGCTGCTTAGACAAGCAAAAGTCATGAATGATGTTCGGTCTCTTGTTCTTAAGGAGACGAACACTTCGGTCTCCTGTGGCAAAGGTTAATCAGTTTGGGATAAAATTTTGCTGAATAAAAGGATGGGGGATTTGAAGTTTCATTTTCATTGCACTGGAACGTGGTTTAGATTTTTGAGCTTCTCTTTGGTGTTTTCGGGCTTTGTCCTGCATTTTCTGGGCTGTGCTTCCTGTATATTTGGATAATGTACTCCCCTTTTCCCTCGATAGGTTTTCTCAATTTTCATTTTTTAGCTTCTCTTTTATGTTTTCTGGCTTTGTGCGTTTTCGTTGTTGGACTTCCTATATACTTGAGTAATCATCTTTTCCTCGAAAAATTTTGTCGCTTAGAAAAAATAATGAGTTTCGTTTCTCTCTCTCTCCCTCCCTCCCTCCCTCCCTCCCTCTGCACTTGTGTGTTTTGAATTTAGATCTTTTATTCTAGATGTTTTGTGTGATGAGTATAGTCCTCTTCTTTATTAGTGTGGAATTTAATTAAAATCTTTGAGGAAATTCTTGTATTCTCCTCTTTTATCAATTTGGAATCTTTAAAGGCAGATCACAGATTGTTTATTGGCAAGTGGAGTTTATAAGATTATATCGATGTGCCTATAATTTATGTCTTGTGTAGTAGTGTGCATGCTTCAGCTCCTTGTTAATGTCGGATTCTGTCCAACTCTCATTGATGCGCATGATACAAGATGTCTACATGCATTCATTTTGGTGCATCTTTCCATCTGTTTGGTGTGCAAATCACTCATTTGAACCTTTCTTATTCAAGATGATCCTTTTACATGCATCTTCATAGTGTACATTTCTCTGCTTGGAGGTATTTGCATAGGAGTGGACGCGTGTGTAATTGGATTTTCCTTCAATACATTAGCTGCAATTTTCTGTCTTATGGGACAGGAAGTAAGCTAGTTAGAAAACACAACAGAAAGATGCTGCTTCTTGACCATAGTTATTGTAGAGGTTCTGAAAACTCTTCTTTTGGTATTGATTTATCCGAAAGTGCTTCATCCTGGTTGTGGTGTGGTCCTCCTACTACTAAGCAATTTTCCAAGAACCTGGTTTACCGTCATTCTTAAAAAACGAAAGAAAATCTGGGAATCAGATTGTTACTTTGCTCTCGGTGTGTTTTTCTCCTCTGGGTATTCTGTCTTAATTGCTCACATTGTTGAGCTCTTCATATTGACTTTTCTTTTCATGTTTGTAGCAGCAATTTTGAGTCAAGGACTCCCTTTGGGAAATGGTTGCTGTGCATAGCACCTTTTGGAAGCGACAGATGGTACGCCAATCAGGCGTCATTTTGTAGCATCCGCCGCCGATATAACCTTGTCTTGGACTGGACTTGAGAAGGAATCCTTTTGGAAGTAGCCTTTTGCTTTTCGAATTTGCGGGTAAAGGGTATTGACTTAGGTATTGTGTATGTCCTATTAATGGCCTTTTGTACAACTAAGCTGGGTTCCCCTTGTAGCATCCTCCTCTGAAATTTTGCTTTCGACAAAGACTCCTGGAGCTGGTTGACGTTTGTTATGAATCACAGATTCCTAGTGTTTGAACTTGGAATGAAATAGATGAAGGGGGTGGAAATTTTCCGGTTCGTGGCGGTTTTTACTGTTGATTTAAGTTTTACTACCAAAAGATTGGCACTGGCTATATTCAGCATGAAAACATCACATGAGGGACCAAAAGCACATTGAATTTTGACCTTGGAGGACCAATTGTGATGACTTTGATTTCAGATACTTTTCATCAAATTAAGACAACTCGTCCCAATGAAAAATATTGACTTGTCAAAGAAAACAGCCACAGTTGAAATTAAAAAAAAATCCGTTTCTAAATAGAGACCAATTTTCTTCTACACCCATTATTTTCGCTTTTTCTACATATCACTAAATAACTGAAAATTAACAATTTTCTTTGAAAATAAATCAAAAAATATTTTTTTATCATAAAGTTTACGTGAAGCAAACACCCTTAATTTGAGTTAATTTTTAGAAAATCCGTTCGGCCGGTCTGGGACAGATTATAAGACTTGTCCTCCTTGCAAAAAGAGGGAGAGAGAGATCCATGCCGTCTCTTAGTTTTTAGTTTTTGCTGCACGTTTACGATCCAGATGAAGGAGGAGAGTCCATGTAAGATACAAGCACTCCATCAGAACTTGCAAAGTAGATGTAGCAGCAACAACATTGGAAGAGAATCTCAGAATTTGAATAAGATACACTATCATGATGATTCAACAGTGTCTCTAGAATGAATGGATGGTCTGACATTCTAAGGCTTGGTTGTTGATAATTGTAACCATTCTTTTTTCTTTTCTGGTTGAATTTACACAAACCTTCACCGACAAAACCCACCCGCCCAGATGCATGTGAGGAGGGGAGGGCTCAAACCTATTGAAAACGAGAGTCGGAAACAAGTAAAAACCGAGAGATCGGATGGATTATACAACTCTAGACCTATCCTGTGTGCCTAGGGGTTGAAAGAGGATGCAGCTGTGTAAGGACCCGAGGTTCAGCTGTCCTCGGGGGTTATCGGAACTTGGTCTCGCTTGGTTTGCTGCCTCTAAATGCTGAAAGAGAGAAGAATGACCTCGATGCTGAAAAAGAGAAGCGTGCAATTAATTAAGGTCTACACCACACCAATTCCTGACTTCAGGAGAAGCAGATAGAGTAATATCAATAAAAAGATTTGCAGGGTAATATCAATAAAAAGATTTGCAACAAAGACATTGAGAAACTCGCCAAGCACAATGACCCACCTTTCGTTGTAGAAGCTCCAGCTGAAACGTGACTGTCATGAAACTTATGACCACCCAAATGAGCTGTGTCAAAAGAATTCCAGAAATGAGGACTACGAGATCGTGATAACCCGCTATGCAGTAATTTTGCTGATAAAATGATGTCAGCAAGCAAAAAGATGTTTTAGGGAGAATAAGAGCATGGATATCGTAATCGTAGTCTACAAGTTCCTGCTCAACACAGATGACTAAAGCCATAACAAGAACTTTAAGTATGATGAAGAAAGGACCAGAAAGAAATTAAATCGAACAACTGGCAGAAAAGAAGCAAAGTAGTAAAGTCAGAGGCAATTCACCAGAGAGTTGTTCATTAGCAACAAGATTCTTTGCATGAAGTGCCTTCAATAGATTTTCAGTGCTCCTCTTGCTAGAAACTTTGGGGTCATCCATATCATCCTCTCCCTCAGAATACACGGATGGGCTAGACCAACCAGATGTGTTTCCATCGCCCTTGCTCTTTCGAGCAAATTTCAATAGTCTCTTCAATCCTTTAGGAGCATCTTTCTGGTATATCAGTGAAGGAGGATTTTCGGCATTACCCCACTCGCAAATGTCAGGTTCACTACTTTCTTCTTGCAGCATCTGTGATAAAGAATGGCGTACACGTGGACTTGATGATCCAATCGGTAAAATACTGGCATGAGATAGTACTTCAGAGACAGGGTCATCACATAGACTTGGGGGATCCTGATGCTCTTCGATTTCTACCCACGCCATGGGAGAGATGGTCGATTCTTCTTCAGTCTGGACATCTAAAGGGTCTGTAATGTTTTTTGAACCATATTCACCCTCGTGAACAACTTGATCCTTTTTCTCAGCTTCGTCACACTCCTGAGTGCTACTTTCCTGTGTTTCTGGCTCCACAGTAGCATCAGCTACAACCACTGATGCTCCATCTAACACTTCATGCTGACTCATCAAATCAGAAACGACATCAATTTGCTCATTCTTTTGTTCTTCGCTCGAATTTCCACAACTAGTCACTACTTCCTCGAGCTCAGCGGGTTTTTTCTTAGCCAAAGGAGAAACACCAGGACCAATTCCAGAGCTCTTACGGAGAGGTTTTGATTCCAAGGGCACTACACTGCTTTTCTTGGTTACCTTGTTATAAAAACTAGGCTTAGCCGAAACTGCACCAGAGCCATCTAAAGAAGCGGTCACAGCTTTACTTTTCCCAGTTCTGGTCACTTTAGTCACTGTTTGCAGCTTCTTATCATCCACACTCTTCATAATCCTCTGCTTATTTGATTGGGCTTCTCTGACATTCTTTTGTTGTGTAGAGGGTTTTTCTGACTTGGGTTTTGGGCGAGAGAGCGATGGCGTAGGAACTGCTGGCTGAGGTTTTCGACGAGTTGGTGCAGCGCCTGTAGAAGATAGGGGACCAGAAGTCTTAGCTGCTGATGTTCCTGTGGTTCTCGTTGTTGGAGTTGATGGCCACGATTTACGCGTCGCAGGTACAAGTGATGTTTTTGGGGAAGTCTTCTTGGTTACAGAAGGATTTGGGGTTTCTTTCTTAACTTTTGCAGGTTGAGATGCCGTATTAAGTGGCTTCTGGGGCTTCTTTGAGGAAGTCTTTTTGCCGCTATCATTTGTATTTGTGGTGGTCATTTCAGCTTTCCTCTCATTTAGAGTTCGTTGCATGGCTCTAAATTGTGCTTGTTTTTCTTCTCGTTTTCCAGCATTCTCTCCTCGAAGCCTCTCATCCCTCTTCTGTCTATAGCAATCATAGAACCCTCCTCGCTGCTCAACAGGAAGTTCTTGACTTCCACTGAGTTCGGCTTTATTAGAAGCATTCTTACTTTTCATCATTTTTAGCATCATCTGGTTCAACTCCTCTTCTTTCTGCCGATTCCATTCAGCCAAGGATATTGACCTATCATTATTTTCTTCTCCTTGGACTGCTCTACTGTCTGAGATATTATCTACCAGAGGAGAGCCCCCACTTTCCCATTTTTCCAATCTTACATCTTCATCAGTCTCAACAACACGTTGACTTCCAGACATTACATTCACTTCCATAGCCACTTCTGCTGAATCCTTCGTAACCTCTTCCACAGCATCGCCTGAACATACTGGAGTAATATCTGGATTAATCTCTGACTCGTGTTGGAACGAGGAAGAGCCTCCCACACCAGCACTCCATCGCCTCAAAACAGATTTATTTGCACCTATAGATATGTTAACTAATGACCTCCTTTTCTCAATCTCCACAGCCTGATCCCTTTGCTTACTTTCAAAAAGATTGATTCGATCCTGAACACTCATTCGTAGATCATTTTCTGGTTTCTTATTAGGTTGCTCAGATCCCTCTTCATCAATGTCATTAGCAACGGTCCTTTCTCTAGCTGGAAAATAATTGAGGCTCTTGATTGTTAGGGCAGCAGCCCTACGGGACCCACCTCTCCCTATCTGAACCCTGCGCATTGGAGATGCTGACCTTCTACGTGATGCAGATCTTAACATACTTCGACTTCTTTCTGCAGATGTTTGATCTTCATCATTAGAGTCTGAAGACTCCTCACTTCCTGTTGAGCTCTCTCGCTCGACCTGTGCAACTTTCGCCGGTGAAACATTGTACTGTACGGGCACTACTGTGTTTACTGCCTTTGATATCAAATTACTCCTCTCCTTCCTAGCAAATTCCACATACTTTAAATCACGTTTGATTGAAGATTTCTCCTCGGAATCAACAAACTGGCTGTTTTTGCTTGTTTCTAGAATCCTATGCAAGGCATTCCTGCAATGCGTTTCCACTTAATTTACTATCAAGAAATGATTCTGAGAAAGGGGAACCTGGGAAGATAAAAGGCCCTTGAATTGCATGGCTAACTTACTCCAATTCTGCTGCTCCAAGAAGTTGAGAGAAATCTGCTATGTTGTTCATCTCTTCAACAGAGTAGGTGTCGCCTGCAACTTGAGCAAAAGCTGCGGCTAACTCCCCTCTCAACACCATGAGCCTCAAATCCATAGCTCGCAACAGTTCATTCCTGATTTCAAGACAACAAAAATGAGCAAGGTACAATAGTCGTAAGCACAGGCCTTAAGGTATGTGTAGCAAAATGACATTGAAACCAAATTGCACCAAAGAACAAGAGTCAACCTCGAAGCATCTGCTGATTCAGCGTCTATTCCAGGCTGTTAGGAGGAAAAACATGTTAACTACTCGTTTGAAGCATGACTTAGTTTAGGAAAATAAGTATTGTAGGACACTGAGACACGTAATATTTACTTGGGGGAACAAAGAAACTTGAAACTTTCTAGCTTCCTCCAGTTGAGACATCTCATCTCTTATCGGTTTGGTTATGGTCGCAAGACTTCGTGAACCAACAATATGCAGAAAACTGGGACAGAAATCAAACTTTTGTATGTTAAGATTCTAGGAAATTGACACCTTGTCTCAACCAAGATTAATACCAAAAAAATCAAAGTAATCAAAAGATATGTACTTGTTAAAAGTAGATTTTGTGAACCATCTTGACCCAGAAAGATTGTCTGGAAGCTGTATTTTAAAGTTACAGTTGGAGCCTTCCGTGTACAAGTCTCTCAGAGCAGGTATGTAGGGAAGTAATTGGTCCAAACCTCCAGTTGCCAACTTTTCGACCTTGTTATGAATACAACCGTATGCTTCAAACCTGGGAAACCCCCAAAACTTTTTCAGGCGAGTATTTATAGTAACAACAAAGTTCTCAACAAGCACCCAAAAAAAGAGAATTCAGATGCCAACATATCTACTAATAGCAACACCAGCAAGATGGAAAGCAAGAGAGTGAGCAAAAAAGAAGCAAAAAACAGGATTATAGAACTTCTGGCTGCAGGAGATTCGCTCTTAGATTTGAATGAAGAGAAATCCAAACATTTAGAGGCGGCCATCAACAAAGCTAGCAATAGATTTCTGTTAACCTTTACGTGAAAAGAGATTCAGCAGTATACCAGCAATTAGCCAAGTTCTTAACCAAAAGAAGGCAGTAGCAGACTATTTATTAAATAACATAAGAACAGCAATAAGCATCCCAATTACCTGCACCCACTTTGATTTAATCGATATAAAGGTCAGAAAAATATAACCCTGAAAGCTTGCAGTTGAGGTAATTAATTCCTTAGTTAAAAACTCTTTGAGATGAAAATTCTCCATAAGTTATCCAGGATGGTCAGTGTTAACAGATGAAACAAGGCCAGTTTCTTATTTTATCACTCATAAAGAGCAGGCCAAATATTAGCAAAGGGCACTCAAGTTCACGACATCAGCGTCATCAAGGATTGAAACTGATTCATTCTCACATATGAATTCCTAATTTATAGCAAAAAACAGTCACACACATGGGGAACTCTATTTACTTCTACATTGTCACTAGGATGGGTAACTCTCTGCCGAACCTCCCCACTGTAAATCTTGCAAAAAGAAGCCAGACTAACCTCTCCTGCCCGGATGAAATCTGAAATGAAGCATATTCCAAAATGGCATCTGAGTCTATATCACCCCCCATCTCAGAAACTTAGGCACCTGAATGGAAGGAATAATGTCAAGGAGAAGAAAACTGTACGGATACATCCAACATTGTCACGTATGATATAACTAAAAAAACTGCAAGCATGGAGAGACCATGGAAAGCCCAAAACCTTGAATGATAAAGCCCAGTGGTTCCAAAAAGGTAATTTGTTTGGAATTCAGTCAACCACCTGCAGTTGAGATGAATCAGAAACTTCAAGTGTCAAATCGAATGAGAAAAGCAAGGCCTAGTGCCAAGTATGCGACAATCAAGCAATAGTAGCATACTGATGAATGCAAAATCTGCCGGACCTTCTATTAAATAAATCCATGTTTGGTGCCGCTACTTACACGTTATACCCTCCAAACATGGACATGTACTTGCCCTTGAGGGACAACTTTGCAGCCCACAAATCCAATTTGGAAAATAAAAAGAATCAAAAACCCTTTTAGCCCAAAAGCCTATGGCTTAAGCTTTCAGACAATCCACAACTTGATGTCATTTCACACAAGAAACAACCAAGGGAGAAACTGAATCAACCCCAAGCAAAATTCATTGCAGCAAGCTCATTTCCACTGGAGCTCGCAAACAGATGCACTCATTTCAAGCACTGTAACCATATACTCACAACTGATTTGTCTCGATCGCAACTGGGATGAACTGGGTTTAGTTCAGATCTAGCAGAGTAAGATGGAAAAGCGACCCGCACCGACACCACTCGTGATAAACAACTACAGTGACCCGACACGTCAAGAGGACTTCAAATCTGACAAAGATGCAATCGCAAGCTTTTGCCAAAGAAATGCCAGTGCCCCCTTGAGCACAGAACCAAGAACCCCAAAATGCAGGGTCTGGCAAAGTTCACTCAAAGACCCACAATGCAAAATACAAAGAGGAAGGGGTAAAAAAAAAAATTCAAACTTCAACCTTTAACCCAAAGACAGAAAAATAGGATGATGGGATTCGTGCGAGGACGAGAATGCACTGTACCTGAGTGGATTTAATAATAACGCCGAGCAAATCTGAGAGAGTGGGCAAGGCTAAGACAAGAAAGAAAGCAGAACAAGCTCCAGAGAAGCAAGAAGCTACATACACTTGGATAAAAAAAAATGGAAAATGGAAAACCAAAATATAAAGCGCGGACTATAGCGCGATGATTGCGTTCCCTACTTACCATGATGTCTTATAGGAGAACTTTCTCTCCCCTCCCCCCCACTTTTTTTTTTTTTTTTTTGGGGGTCGGTTCTTGTACGAGAGAATTAGGAAGGGGACACGGCCACACGTCTGATTGGCGCGTGCGCTTCACGCGATCCTCTTTGAAGCGACGTCCGAGAATGCGCTCGTCCACATGTGGTCCTCTCGTCGTTTTTATTATATTCTTTTCCTCTTTTTTTTTCATTTCATTTTTTTCCGATTAGTCATTAATTATATTGCAAAGGCCACGTCACATGCTTGGGGCTCTTGTTAAGGGAACCGAATCCCTTAACATTGCTTATGAATGTTAGGGGTGACATGATAGATCCGAGCCATCCAAATAAAAAATGGACTAGTAGGATCTATCCACATCACTTTTTTAAAATTTTGAAATTTTCCGCCAAAAAAAATCCCCTCTTTTAAAAAGTGTTATGAATGAATGCGGACCGTTCATTTTGAAATGAACAATAGGATCTCTCAATGTCACCCCTACCTTTATTGTTAAGAAGGGCTTAATGTGAAATGACTGTTGTGTCCAGCTTCTTTAAAAATAAATTGTTTTGTTTGAGAGATCCACCTCTACAACCATAGGATTCAAATTCTTGAACTTTGAGAGGGAAGTGAATTGAATATTATGACTAATCTGTTTGTTGATTATGATAATTTGATTGACTGACAATATAAATCTCCATTCAGGGAATCTTGGGCTGTTGCCACTGATTTGTAGGAAGTATGTCCCCACGTAACTTACAAAATTAGTAAGTTAATCTGTCTTTTTCCTAAGTACTTTAGAAGGAGTTAAATTTTTCCTCCTAAATCATGGACCCTTCTTGCTCGCATCGCCTTTCAAAAGTTGTCCTGATATAAAATTTGATCATGTTTTTAGGCATTATCGATATGCCAAGTAAATATCAATGTTTTTTACCCATTAAAAATACACCAAGGGATCGATACTCAAGATAATTATAATTCCCGGGGGAAACTTAGCACAGCCCCCAAGACAATTAGCCCCAAAAAGAACATAGACACGCAAAAATATGATGAAACTTTAACTCATAGCTAACCTTCCAACAAAGGTTAATTATTGTAAGACCCCACACAAATTTCATTTGACTTGGCTCCTGTCGTGTTCGTATCCGTGTCGCATCAAGGCACGAACCCCCTTGGGTCAGATTTCTCGTCTGACAACCCACCACATTAATTTCTTCTGGGCCTGGCTTGCAAACCTGCCTATGAAAAAGAGAGAAGAGGGAAAGTATTTTCCTAGAAAATTTTCTCTGTTTCTTTCTTGGCTGGAAGCTTTTACATGGTGTTGTTTAGTCTGCCCAATGAAGAGACCTGCAAAAGTTTGGATTACCATTTCAAATGGGAATTTGGAGTGGACGAGTATTTCAGGGTTAGACATCAATACTTGGGTCATTAGATTGAAAGGCCTCCAAAATCCGAAAAAAATGCCAAAAAAGTCTTAGATTTATTGCAACTATATCAATTTAGTCACGAACCTTTTTACACATGTAGAAGAATTCATTCCTTTTGAAGAATTTAGGACTCACAGCCATAAGGACACGCTGGCATGAATTTTTTGAATTTTTTTATATTTATCCTTTTGTTTTTTTCTTAGGATGGCAAAGGTGTTACGGCCCTCGCCTAGTATGGGTTGCAACGCCCTCGCTCGCCCGGACCATGCGAGGGCTGCAATGCCATCGCCAGCATTGGTCGGGGCCGACGCGACCCTCGCTTGATCTGGGGGCGCGGAAGTCCTGGCCTCGCAGGCCTTAAGTCCGAAAAAAAAGATAAGAAAAAGAAAACATATTATTCAAAATATTATTTAAAAAAGTTCACATCACCGTCTAGCCAACCAAATTTGATAGGATCGAGTGGATTAAGACAAATACAAAAAAATATATGGCTAAATTGATAAAAAAAAATTAAGACCGAATTGATATAATTACAATAAATTTAAGATTTTTTTTTTTTTGTTCTCCCCACCAAAATCCCACTGCACGTGAAAAGTACGAAAAAGAAAAGGGCTGGGCAAGTGCTCAAAGGCATACATGTCAGCTTTGGACCCAAATGCAAACTGGCAAGCAGAGGGGGGAGAGAGAGAGAGAGAGAGAGAGATGTTGGAAAACCGTAAAGCATCACACTTGTGATGGCTCCATCATCACATTTTTGCGAGCCTTGTAATGCATGTGAACTGCCGTGGAATTTCTTTCTTCTTCCACCTCTCACACGCCAGCTGTGAAAGAATAAAATGTTTGGCGATCCATATTCCTTCAGATTTGCCGACCAAACATTCTCCCACACCCCCAGCATAACAACTCTTCCCTTAAGGCAGAACACTTCAATGGGCCAACATAATATTAGCAGCATCAAGTCACTTGAAGCTGATCCAGGAAAAGATAAAAAGATACGAATATGGAAAAGCTTCATCCCATGACCCACCATGTGAACCAAGAAAGCAGTCTCAGCTTGATTGAACAAGGCCCCATAAATTTATGTAGAATTAGCAAGCCTGTGCAACATTCATTGTTAATTCTTTTCCTGCCAATTTCATCTGTAAGAATCGTCACAGTTATAAAGCGATGGCATCATTTCACAGCTATTAGCAGCTTCGAAGTCATCCCGCAGGAAGAAGAAGCTTTGCACCGTTGCCATATGAACAAAGACAACCATGAATCAAACGAGTAGGACAAAAAGTAACAACCAGGAGAGAGAAGGACGACAAATCCTGAAACAAGGAAAATTAGAGAAGAGGTACCAGTCACTACATCAGCACTCTAAAATACAGCCTTAAGAAGCTCAAACTCAACAGTACAAGAACTAATAATACACTTAAAAGGGTAATCGTGCGAAGGCTTCTCCCGGATCATTATAACATCCAGGAGAATTATAATGAAATGAAATCTAAAAACTCGAGAACAATCAGTTAGACCATACATGTACAAGGCCATGCCTATTGCCTGTATAAATTTCGTTTCGCTCTTCATCATAGAAGAGTGCAGTGATGTCTTCCAAGGCTTCTGCAACTGTACTCCTAATTCTGGAGGCACGGGCACGCTTCTTGGAACGGGAATCACCACTACATTCACTGCTACAACTACATTCATCCTCGACAGGGACACTGTTGCTTGCTTTTACTTTAGCAAGGCATTTTCCTGTCAATATGTTGCTTACATTGATGGATCCTGCTGCAAAAACCAGAAATAATTGTAACGGGACACTAATATCTGCGAGAACATGCTCCAACCAAAAAATATAGCCAGAGAATACACATCTGAATATGATTCAGCGAGAAGAAAAAAAAATACAGTCCAGCTATCCTTTGACCTCCTATGAAAGAGCAAAGAATTGGATGATGCAGCCCGCTTATGTCAAATTCAAGAGGCAAGTGCACCTATATATAGAAAAAAGACTATTCCGCCTCTGATGGGTTCAATGCACATCTTCCAACAATTAAAAAAGTTAATACCGACATACCATGCAAAAGAACTCCATCAGATGAAACTTCCCATTCTTTTGATAGCTTGTTTTAATCACTTCTTTTAAGGACTAGGAGGTGACAGAGTTCTCGGTATTGGAAAGACAGAAATGACTACTTACGTCAGGGCCAACATCCGTACCAGGCTGCTGGCACACGAAATGGTGGAAAAAAGTAATGACTCCCATGTAAACTAATGAACCCAAAGAAAGCAAAGTAACGGGAGTTACCATTTCCTTCGGATAAGGGATCGTCAGAGTCAGCCTTGCAGTAAGAAATGATAAGGTCCTGATCACTAGTGATGTATATGTTGTTGGTATTGCAATCTGGATGCCACAAGAGGTGATCTTCAAATGATGTTACAAGCTCTCCACGGAAGTTCCACACGGCAACAGTTCGATTTCTAAAAGTCAGGAATAACTGATTTTCATAGAGGAAAATAAATGCTGACGGCGTCATGAATTCAGATCTGCTAACTTCTGTTAGCTCAAAGTTGCGAACCTGCAACATTATAGCAATCAGCAGCTGGACTTCATAGGTCCATATCAAGATATGCCTCAACAGAATATCAAGAGGGATACTTACATCGAGAATCTGGAGATTCTCGTTTTCTTGCTTGACTAGAAGCTTCTCATTGAATTGTTCAATAAAATCAACCTTCTTACTTCGATGAAGGAGATGATTGAATGACTTGAGAACAGTACCATCCTCTATAGAAAGAATCTTAAGAGGAACATGACTGCTAGCTTTTGTAAATATCAACAACATGATTCCCGGGCTATTAGAAATTAAAAAAATCAACATAAGTGTGTGATCAAAGAGGCAACAAGATAAGGGAGAAGTTCTTAAGTAACAGTTTCAATGAGGATAAAAATGTGATGAAACATGATCCAGAAAAAAAGAAAGTACCTTATCTTGATTTCTTTAACATTTTTATCAGATATGGAGTACAACATCGTGTAATTCTTTAGGTCAAATACCTTGTATATACTGCAGGAGAGAAGAGGAGGTCATAAAAAGATGAAACAAAATTACTGAAACTCTGGATAAGTTCTCCCTCCACTACATGCAAGCATAAGTCATACACAAGATGAACAAAGAGAAACTGAATAACCAAATTTCGAGAGCGCAAATAACTCCAATTATGGACCTGATCTTGTTTTTTACCTGTCTTGGGCAGAGTACGTAAGTACTTTCCCATTCACATCATCGAACTCCACAAAACCAGGCCATTTCAGCGATTCAGATTCAAAAAGCGCAAAGCCAGCATCAGGTTTTCCCCTCCTTATGTACCTAAACGTCAAGAATCAGAATTGATAACAATGCAGTTGTGGGAGAAGAAGATACTGCACAAGATGTCCTTTTCCAGAATTGAGAATAATGTTCCTTTCTAGCCTTGCGATTCCTTCATTATGGCTTTTATGTGGTTCTATAAGTTTTTTTTCACTCTACAAGAGAAGGTGGTGTTGTATAAAAATTTAGCGACGGAGAAATTGACTTACTCAATCCTCGTGCTTCTGCATTTTAGGGAACTGAAGTTGTCAGATGCATAAACTGAAACTGTGATAAGTGAGTCGTTGTTCTTGTTATAGAACAAACTTCGAATAACTTCACCATGACTGACATTTAAAAAGCAGATCCTTTGATTTGTCTCTGCGTTCCAATAAAGAGTCATAAATCACAAAACTGGTAGAACATCCATGGTTTTGGCAAAGAAAGCAAGAAAACCATGATTACTACCTCGACTAAAAGCTGCACAAACACCAGATTGAGCGAGGGCAAATATAATGTCGCGTGCTGCTACAATCTCAATAATCTTTGACCTCTTTCTCAGAAATGTCAAGACCATGGAACAATGACCCTTTGGGTCATGGGTATCATATTCCTCCTGTGAATAAGTTTCACGATCAATCAAACCCGAAAACCACAATCAGCATATGCAAAACATCCGCATAGAAAGGCTTTCATCAATCTCATAAGATGAACCATTTGTCATCTTTGAGTTGAAATCCCATCCTAGATTTAAACGAAGAAAAGCAGCTCTCCTATCCGACTCTGCTTATGCAACTCAAGTAATGCCAGTAGATATATCTTCAAACTTTTGGCGTAATTTTTATTCAGAAACTAAATTTTCATCTCCTTATTATATCGATGATCAGGGGATCAATATGATCATTACATGAAAAAGCCTGAATGAGGCAAAAGCACCCATCCAAGTGTCAATCCCACATTAAAAAAAAAAAAAAAACGAATATTTTGCACAGATAACATCTATATCTCCCGAAACATTGCCTTTTCTCGACTAAGGATCAAAGGAATCGTGGTTAGTGATTCGCTCCGCACCATCCACGTTTTAAAATTTTAGGCATTCATCATAACAACTTCAATGCCCTCCCATACGAGTTATAAAATTGTGGACAATCATTCTTGCCCAGAAACCAAATTTCTGATTGATGTCCACACAATCCCACAAGTTAACTTACTGGATCAAGCCTAAATGCTACAGAACTCGCAGTCCACCTTAAAAGAAAAACAAGTACGAACAGCGTCTCCAAATCTTCATCCAGGCAGGCCCCCACCCCACTCAATAAAGACCTAGCAAGTAAAAAAAAAAAATACAGAAAATAACAAGAACCCTTGGCACTGTACCTGCAACCGAATGTTTCTGAACCGCTCCTGGGCGTCGGTCATCGAGAAAGCGCGGTCACGCTTAGAACTGATTTCGCGTCTCTGAAGCTTCTTGACGCTGTTCACGAACCCGTCCCCGCCGCACCACCATCTCGGCCTCTTCTTCGAAGCCAGCACTCTTCCTCCACTGCAGGGCCTCGGACTCGCAGATATTCGCTTCCCCTCCATATTTCTCCCTCTCTCTCACGCACGCACGCACGCCCGCACAAGCACAGAACCTTGCACTTCTAAACTACAGAGATCGACACGACCATCTATTCCACTCTTCCCCTCTTCTCAATTTTCATCACTCGCTCGCCACAGCTTCCGCGCCCCACTCAACGCTATTCCGCCCTCACCCCCAACCAACGACCCGACCAAGCCCCGCTGGATGGGGATGAAGAATAGGGTTTCCGACAGAGGAGTGAGTTCGAGTTCGAGTTCGAGTTCGAGTTCGAGTTCGACCCACCTCCGCTGTGCGCGAGAGAGACGAGAGTGGAGGGAAATTGACTCTCTGGGTTGTGGGTCTCTCTCTTTCTATCTGCAGGAGAGTCGGATGTTCGTCTCGTCTCGTTTCCGATCTGGTTTCAAAATTTGCCAACTCGAGGAAAGAGAAGGAGGACGCAGGACTCCGATGGAGAACCGAAAGCTTCAGGCTTTTTTCGCAGCTTCCAACCGAAGCCCACAGTCCAGCCCAAGATAAAAATGATTTCTTTGAAAACACAAATACCGACAAAGTCTAATGATGTGCTTCACTTTATTCTTGTGCTGTATTTTTTTTTGGTCATCAGTAAAATTCCCACTGCAAATCTAATAGTTTACGTGAATCAATAATATCAGTTTTCTAAATTTAATCTGACTGTTTAATGAATGAATCGCCGATGGAACTTGACGAAGAAGTTTAACATCTTCCTTTTAACATTATTTCTAATGTCGTAACATACAAATTTTTCACACTGATATGCATGAAAAATTATCGACACGACACTTGGTATTCCTTCTTTTTTTTTTAAACGAGAGAAAAACGAGGGGAACGGAAATTTCGCAGATGAAATTTTGCAATCTTCTAAACTTTTGTGAGAATGGGAAGAGGAAATATTTAAAATATCAAAGCATTTTTTTTTAACCTCTCTTCCATACATAGCCTTATAAATCGACCTAATCACATAATGCTATGAAACAAATGTACACGATTTGTCATGCCTCTTGTAGTAAAGTATTATTACATGGGGAGTATGCTAGATTGTAATGGACAAAATTGTTATATTACTGTTATATATAAAAAGCCACAAGTACGAGTGATTTCGAGACTTCAAGTTTTTACTATGAAAAATATATATATCACGGAACTCTTTGTTACGTGTTATGAAAGATGACTCCAACAAAATAGACAAAATAATAATAACATGCACAATAGAGATAATTGTCAACTAGATCTTAAATATCTTGCATTCAAAAATTTATATTCGATTCTCCTTCGTTAATAATTTACACAAGAATTCCGTAAGATAATTTCACCATCATAATTTTGCCAATAAATGTCATGGGGAATTCGTGCAAATTACTAGATTAACTGTAATTGAAGAATGGAACAATGACACAAATAGTTCACGAGCATTGATCTAGTATATAACGTAGTCCCTAAACTTTTAATTTGATCAATATAGTCCATTAACTTTAACTCAATGTGTAATATGATTCTTGAATCTTTAATTTAACCAATATGGTCCTTGAACTTTTGAAATATATTCAACTTAATCCTTGAACTATAGAAAGATGCTCAATATAGTTTTTCATTAATTCGAGTTCATAAACTAAGTTGAACATATTCTAAAAGTTCACAGTAAAAATTCGGGGACTATGTTATGCATCAAGTTAAAGTTCAAAGACCATTTATTTTATTTTGTCTTAAAGAATAGTAATACTTTTTAAATCTTAATATTCATAGCAGAGACGAGGATTTAATTGAATGTGATTAACATTTTCATTTTCCCAGCATTTGATTTTACCGGTTTTTCAAAAAAAAATTCCCCAGTGCCATTGCAGAAGCACCGCGATTGCTTGGACACGGTTAACCCAGAAAGCCGACCCACGGTCGGCTTCGATCCCATGAACAGTGACAGCGAGTGATGGCGAACACATTGTCTGTGTAAATGCAACGGAGAGAAGAGGAGGAGGTTCGCACCGGCTAAAATGGCGTCCGTGGCCTCTTCGAAGCAGATGAACCATCACCCCATCTTCTCCAAAACCATGGAATTGAGGTGGGCGAAGAGACCCAACACCCGCAATCCGCACAAACTGCAGCTCCCGCCATCAACAGGCCCGTCGTCGGTCCCGATTTACATCTCCACGAGGCCCGGCCACGTCGACCCCAGCGCCCTCAGAGACCTCTACGCCGCCTGCAACCTCTCGTGCCACCGGTTCCCCAACTTGGGTCCCGACCGGCGAGTCCGAGAGGACGACGTCATCGGGCTCCGCAAGCTTCGCGTCGCGCTTGCTCACAGCTCCGTTGTCGTGTCCGTCTTTAGCAGGGACGAGGACTTGTCGTCGGAGGTGGAGCAGAGCGCGGTGGTGGGGATTGGAGGTTTGGTGAGTAAGATGTTGCCGAGAGTCGATCCCTCGGATGGCCGGTTGGTGGGATTTGGCCGGGCTGTTTCGGATTTGGGGTTGACTGCGTCCATCTACGACGTCATGGTATTATGTGAATTACCTGGTTTTCTGCTGTTGTTTTTCGTGCGAGATATGCTTGTCAAGCTTTTTAATATTTCTCTGGAAGAATGTATACGAAGCCTAATGTTTTATTATCTTTGCGTAGTTATGGAAGCCGTGATTTTGTCACACTGTTAGAAACCAACTCCTCGAATTTACTCCAGTCGGAGAAATGATGCTAACTAGGAAAGATGACATGGGTAGAAAGTTTCGGGTGAAACGATTGGGTAAATCAAGTATCGAAGCTACATGGTTTTCGGAAAAGAGATGAAGAGGTATTCACATTTGAGTTTGACTGTTTCCAACTGGAGAGAATGATGCAGGATCATAATCCCAGCTCTAGTTTCAATCTTTATTTAGGCTATTAGGATTAATAAGTGGTCATGTGGTAGTCATTTGACTTTTTAAACGAGCTCCGGTGGCTGAGATCAGAAGTTATTATTTTAGATCAAGAGTAGATATTGTGGTACAAATGCATCCCAAGTATAAATAGGCCTTGAGGTACCTTCGTCATTAGTTTTTGTTGATTTTGTAAACATGGTTGGTTTCTATAAGCCCTACAATATATTATCTTTGACAGCTTCAATTCATGCCTCGTTTTCTGATCTTTTTGCTATCTTTTGGCCCTCCAACCACGTCCAATTGGTATCAGAGTCACTTGCCTATATCACTCATGCAGGGTGCAGTGCCTACAGTCAGCCCGGGCTGTTTTGAAATTTCCTAGTCAAAAACTTTTGTGAAGGCAATGATTCGGTTTGATGTAAAAGTAACTTGGTTGTAAAAACTGGTTAATGGAAGCAAGAAGATTTTGGAGCTACTGGGGCTATTTAGGATGTTGTACTTATATGTTGGCTGTGTTTTGTACCCTTTGAATCTATCTTGCTGGATATTCACATAATAAATATTGCTTTCAGTTTGTTTGGAATGACTATTTATTGTTTATATGCATATAGTCATGTAATCGTGCCTCAGTGCCTCCCAGGTTATTCCTTCGCTTCGAGGAATGGGAATTGGCCAGATGATTGTCAAAAGAATTGTAAGGTCTGTTAGTTGATTAAGTTCTAATCGTTACAGAGTAAGATGGTTAGTGAATCCCTTTGCACACCCACTGTGGCAATTCTCAGTTAACTTTAATTCTGCAACTTCCTTGATTGATTCGGTTGGCTTCTTTCTTCCTGATCGGTTGCAGTAATTACTCCTCTCATTATCGAGGATTAGAATTGGAAATATTTACGGTTTTGTCCCTTAATAAAACAAACAATCTAAACTTTCTCTTGGTTAGAAATATGTCTACGGGCACCTTTATCAAGTACATGAGCACCTTCTCCGTTCTCTCAGTAAGGATTTCTGGTATTTTCATAGAACCCTTGTTTTTGCAGGATCCTCACAAGTAGAGACATATATGACATAGCAGCTCTTTGTTCAGAAAATGAGAGGTAAAACTACTGTCCCTGAAATTTATGTGTAAATTATGCAATTGCTTTTACCAGAAACTGACAGGAAAGTTTTCTCAATCTTTTTGGATGGTGCTGACTGCTGGGTTCCTTCCTTGCTTATGTCCCCAAATGTTTGAGCAACTTGCATGACTTGTGTTAGGTCTCCTCTCTGTAATGCTTGCTTAAATTATGATCTAATAACTTGCACGTGGCGCGTAATATCACTCGCCAGCAAGACATTTAAAGATCCCATTAATATCTCTCTTCTGTGCATATATATAATGGAAAGACTATTTGTGAGTTAATTACTGGGGTTTCCACTTCATTCCGAATTCAATTGGTTTGCTCATTTTTTTAGCTGAAACAGAAGTGTTGCACTCGGCATTCTCTATGTGCATATACTTGTACATGACAAGGCAGCCAGTCAAATTTTCTCATATACTTTTTTTTAATCTGACATATACTTTTGTTCAAGGCCACTTTTTGAAGCATGTGGATTTGGAGATGACATTTTGGGCTCCACGACAATGATGTATACGAGAACTGTATCCGATGGCCATGGAGTGGTCAAGCGCGCTGGTTGTAACCTTTTGCTGGTCCCAACACCTAAAGATCGTGCTCCTTCCTGAACATCTACCAACTCATTGAATTGACAAACTCACCGCTGCTGGTGACTTTTGGAGTTTTTTGTCAACTCCTTTAAAGCAGAAGTGAGATTCTATTGCCTAAGTCATAATGGATGTTTGTTTCAGTTAAGCTTTTGCGCAGTGAAGGAGATGCATGTACATAGTTGAATTCTAGAGGTGGAGCTTGTGTAAAAACCGATGCATCCGGGCTATGGTCCTTTTGTTCTGTTTAGAAAATCAGCTCAAGTTAATAGGGATGATGTATTTATTTACGTTTCCTTTATTTAAGGATGCTTTTCGTATTGTTTTTTGGCTGATCAAAAGAGCCTTTACTTAGAAGCTATGCTCGGGGTTAAGACTTAAAAATTGCAGAGGCAGCATCTGAAAGATCTTCCCTCATAATGTTGTTTACGTGTGAGAATTCCCTGATATTCTAAAGCTAAGTATTCTTGCATCCGATGCAAAACACCCTTTCCCTTTCCTGTCTCCCTATCAACTTTATTCCTAAAATCTTCCACAAGACATGGTAATATAACTCTCACCACCTCCTATTCCTTCCTAAACTTAGCATGGGGAAGATCTGGATCGAAATAGGATTAGTTTCTGCTCGAGGGCTCAAACGATCATCGCTCTTGAAGCTCCAATGGTTTGCCGTTGGTTGGATCGATCCGAAGAACAAGTATTGCACCAAAATCAACCCTTCTGGGCATGCGAATCCCATTTGGAAGACAAAGTTCGCCACATTGGTCGATGTCTCTAACTCGGAATTCCAGGAACTGGCACTCCATGTAGAAGTTTACAGCAGAGAGCCTATTTTCCTCCGAGAAAGGCTCCAGGGAACAGCTACTATTGTCCTGAGAGAGTTTCTGGCAAAGCATGCAAAGAATTCTGATGTTACCAGGGCAACAACCATTGAAGAAGTGGGGAGTTATCAGCTAAGAAAGGGAAATTCCAGCAAACCCCAGGGATTTGTCGATATTTCTGTTCGCATATCAGAAGAAGGGTCAGAGTCGGATAGTCACATAGGTTCATCACATGGTATTTCATTGAAAATATTGCCAAAATAAGTGCTTTCTTATTTCTGATCATTCTAGCTGAACAATCTCTATAAGTCCTGTAAAGAATAATTTCCTCCTCATTTGCTACTGATTTGCGCCTTTCCACTTAAATTCGTTTCTTCTGGTGGGAATCAACCAAATTATGTTATTTCATCAGTGTGATTTTGTAGGCAATGGAGGACTCGTGCTCATGGATCGTGGGAATCACATAACCGTGACACATGAAGATACGTTGGCTCAAGCATTCCCGACGCGACTGCCTATAGTTCGACAAAGTCGAGAAAATCATCCGCAGACAAGCTCCCCAGAAAATCATTCGACACCGATACAGGGTGACTATCACAACCCATCCGTAGGTGGACCAAGCAATTATGCAATTAGAACAACTCCACCGCCACCGCCTCCACCGCCACCTTCAAATGTTGGTTTCATACCCACCTTTCTTCCGAGGACAGAAAATCTGCCAGGTTCTCATATGAACAAATCTCCATCCGGAGCAGAAGGCGGACAAGGCAGAGGACCGGGGTTTGGAATGGCATTAGGCGCAGGAGCACTCACAGCTGGTGCTGCCATTTTTGGTGAAGACTTCATGTCAGGATTTGATGTTCCTAGAGGCTTACAGGATGCTAGTCTTACTGTGTCAATGGATCCCCCTTCTGATGAAACAGCATATTTTTCACTGCATAAAGTGATCATCTCATGGCATTGAAATTGTAATTTTTCTTGTTCCACCTGTATGGATGAATCCGCATAGCTAGACCATTCAATGATTTGCTAGTCTCGCATAAGTTTAATTGCGTCAAACCCTGGCAGACACTCGAGCAGAGATTGAACAAGAAAGACCTCAAGCACAGCTTATAGTATAGCATAGCAATGTCATTTACAAGAATCCGCGACAGGCATTTTACAGATTAACACATTGTACAAAGCTCCCAAAAATTGTAAAAATAATGCATGTCAAGTTCTGCAACAGCAACAAATAATTTTATTGTTTCACTGACCTAAATATTCCAAAATAATTGGCCATCATCTAGATCCTAGAATGTGAATGCGACTTAGATGGTGACACAAACTCCTTCAGCGTTAGAAATCCAACCCTTTCTCAGTTGATCCATGATATCCGCTTGAAGCAGGAGGAGGAATGGTTTTCTGCAACTATAAGAGTACTAAGATACAGCTTGCAGAATCTGTTGCTCCTCCGAACCCCCGAAAGCCCTTTGCAGAAACTTCCCGACAGCAGAAACAAACTCTTCTACCTTTTCCTCATGGGGTAGGTGTCCACATTGCTCAATTACTTCAAGACATGATCCCGGTATGACGTGTGAAAGTCTCTCGGCATTCCAGGATGGAACAAGCCGGTCATTGTCGCCCGTGACAATTAAAACTGCATCAGAAGAGGCAAAGACATTAGAATCAAGTCCATGAATCTATCATTCCTAGGCCACTTGGTAACAGACGCCCTAGTAGAAGTTCTTTTTTGCCGACTTCTTTCTCTTCTTCAATACCGAAAATCCAGACCAGCAATTTTCCTGCCTTTGTTTGGCAATAAAGGAGATGACATGACTACAACAGTGGAATTGGTTGTTCTTTTTCAGTTGTGCAAAGTAGCTTATTTAAAATGAAGATTCAATGTTTGTGCAGTTCAACCCTGTGGAGATGGAAGTATTGGTGGAAAACAAAACCTTTTGAAGAATTAGATATCACATGTAGAGAGGGAGTATGGATGGCCTTTGCTATGATGGAAAAGTAGATTTTCTATCAGTCCCCGACTTGTAGAGCCACTGAGAAGGTTTAGAAGGTGATGATTTTTGCTCCAATTACATTTGGCGTGACTAGCCACTAATCTAGTTTATCTTTACTGAAACTTTGGTTCCCCTCAAGATAATTGCTGTCCGGACATAGCATAGCCAATCCACTACTAGAGTAGGCACCAATTGTGATCAGTTGGTCTCCTTAAGGTTTCCTCCCCTCCCACCCTTTTTTCCCCCCTTTCTGGCCAAGGCCTTATTAAACAGTTAAAATTAAATATAAGGTTGCATTGTCACCTGGACAAGAGATTTCATGCAGTCTTTCTGCAAGTGGGGGTTTTGATTCAGAGTCGGCATCCAAAAGCATTGCAGTGGTGTACTCCAGGAGAGCTCCGTCCCAATACTTACTCCTTAATGGCTGAAATGTGGTTTTATCAATAAGATGGAGCCTCCTTAAAGCGAAGGAAGTTAGTTGGACAAAGCACTCTTAGTCCATTTGCCCTCCAACACAATAAAAAGAACAGAGTTATCATGACATGACTGAGTACCTTTGTATATCCATGCAGGACATGTTCATTGATTTTGTTTGGATCATGCCATGCATTTCTAATGGCAGCTATACCAAATTTATCAATTACCATCCTTACCTGAAAACCACGTAAAGACATCAACATTAGTATAGCAGAAATTCTACAGCTAGGGATCCATTTATACTATCTACTATAGTGTGGTTACCACTTACTGTCCAGCAATGAGTTTTTAACATATTTAAATCAGAAGATTCACACCACATTTCACACCCAATATTGGAAGAAATGAACACAGTAATAACCCAAGTCGCTATTGAGCCCATGACCCAGTCGCTTAAATAGGTATTACTATTAATCTTTGCCAAGCTACATGAAAAACATGAGGTAACGTCTCCACGAAAAATAGAGAAAATGCAACAAGCCATTACTGCTGAAATTTGTGCCACAGAATACAACAAAATGAATAACACGAAACAATACGAAATTAAAACTCTGAAAAGATTTACTTATCTGAAGCAAGTCTAGAAAGAAAATTTACCAGCATAACAGCAAAAGCAGAGCGCAGTAAAGTCGACAGTAGTTTCTTATATAGAGTAGAAAGCATGCCTCCCATCCCCTTCACCATTTGCACCAGCCCCTTCGAGATGTAATTAATGGTCTGTGACAAGAACCTAAAGATTCTCAAGAATGGGTTTCCTGCAGCGGCCAAACTGGATGATTTATCTTCGTTCTTGTTCTCTCTTCCTAGATCACTACCTTTGTCGCCTCTACGTGAAAAATATGGCGCAAGAATAGCAGGTGCTACAAGAATTAGCGCAGCAACACGTTCTGGAGCCTCAAAGTATGTATTGACTGCGACAAGGCAACCAGCGGAATGCCTGAATAACAATTTACTTCTAAAGTTCAGCTGTCTAATACCAACACATAGCAAAAGACTCAACAAAATGGAGGAAAATTCTCCGGCAATATTTGGCAGCCGATGGATTGTGTGGGCTATTACCAGAGAGGGTGAACACTATATATTTTGAAAACCTAGTTGAGAGCCGTGTGCATAACCAAGCACCTTTCCTTTTCTCTAATTCCTGGAAATTGGCCAGTTCAATGGCCACATGCAATTCAAAGAGAGGTGGATAGGCAACAAATGATGTACAAGAATAAAGAGAAACACATTACCTACCCCACCAAAATTGCTCTATCTGATGCGATGAAGTCAATGAAATACAAAGTGGCTAGCACTGAAAATGCCATGGTGTACGGATTTAGAGGTTTCTCATCCTTGCTCGCAGATGAAAGCTCAACAGATTTAACCCTCGATGTCAATCCAAAAGCGGGTCTATCGAAAGCAAGAATTCTGGAACCGGTTAGCCCAGCCAAACGCTTCATAACCCTATTCCAGGAGAAGACAGAAGCTCCAAACCCGTGCAACAAAATCATAGGAATATGACACAGTTGCGCATGACTCGCCTTTTCCGAAGAGTCACCTGCTTGCGACACCACATCATAAACCTTGTGGTGTATGTGGACCCCTTTAAACTCGCAAAAACGACTGTCGGGATCCGCAAGGAGTGCCGGGTCCGATAGCTCATCTTGATCTATGCCAGCGACTGTCTTCTTCTTTTCCTTCTTCCTCGCATCCAACAATCCCTCTGCATTATCATGTCTTAAAGAGTCACTCTCACAGCTTGCCACTCATCTGGGCGACCACTAAAAAAAACCATCAATTTCCAAGCTTCATTCACGGTTCCTGTTGAATCTACAACAACGTAATAAAAAAGAAACTGAAACTTGCTGTTCAATTTTTATATTCTGCAACTCATGGACACTTCAACGAACATTCAATGTCGTGCCTTGTGCTATATAACAAACAAAACGAAGTACTTCAGAAGAAAAAGTCCAGCTGCTCATCGACTTGCCCCACAATTTAGCACGTGCAATTCAGCTCAAATTCTCTTGCAACACAGAATAGGAAACCAAAGGACACTGATTTACACAAATTCACCCAAGAAAATACAAAATCGACTCAAAAGCACAGAGACTGCGGATGGATTACCTGAGTATTCTGCACCTGAGCCACTCACTGAAGAAGTAGAAGCAAGAGCTACAAGCTTAAGATGCGAACTTGAGTGTGATTTCGCATGTTGCCAAGAAAGGAACCTTTTGCTGATCTTGTTCTCACCCTTGATTGTCGAAGAACCATCACCTCGTATAAGATTGAAACTTGGACTCTGAAACACCTTCCCACTCATATGGGCTAGTGTTCTTTGAGCCATATGATGATGCAGGAGCTGTAAACACGTAGTATTTTGAGTGGAAGATGGATGACTATTAGGCCGAGCAATTCTTGACCTTGATTGGCCAAAGAACGGGAAATTCTTGACCTTTACAGATGCCTTGTTCCCTCTGCTCGGAAGATAACATTGAATCGTGTGAAACTCTCCGCCACGCTTCAGCTTGAACCAGGAACGTCTGCTAAACGGATGTCCTTACTTGCTACTGCCCGAAAAATAATGAAGATAAGAGTTCTGTAATATTTATGTCGTTCGTCGCCAGTAGTTGCCCAATGAGAGAGAGAGCGAGAGAGAGAAAGAGTAGTTGAAAAATTGACGAGGTAACCAATAACCATTTATAGTAAAATTCGCATAATAATTCTCTTTATTGAGTGAAAAGGGCGCGCATTGCAACACTTCTGAAGAAAAAATTTACTTAATTATATAATTTTATTTTTTTACTTCTGTAATATATTTTTTCTTCAAAAGTAAAAAAATTTACCTCTCTCCGAAGTAAATAAATTAACTTATGGTCGAAAATTGATCTCTACAATAGAAGTGTCGTCGTGTGCGCTAATTTTTCACAAATTTAGATGAGAAAATGGCTTGTTTTGGAAACAGTAAAGTCGTATATATTGTTGAGAAAAACGCATAATTAATTTTGAAGTTGACAAAACAATTTATATTTTTTAATGCAATGAGATACTTGTTTTTCATATTGTCCTAATGTACATTCAAGTGTTAAGGAATTATTAAAACGAATTGAATTTGGTAGAAAAGGCTCGGATGATGTTCTAAAGGACTTGGACATTGTATGTAGCTCGGACATTGTCACGTAGTTCAAGCTCTGAGGGAGTATTTCATGTGCAATAACCAGATTATCGAGAAATATATTCAAAATGATTTAATTGGCATATTACATTATCACCGCGACTAGCAAATCAAGCTGAATTCGTTCTTAGGGATTATTGATCATGAAGATCAATCAAGGATATTGATTAAGTGAAACGAGGATGACTCATCTAATGAGGAGCTCTATCTATGGAAATTTAATGTCATAATTGTATGGGCGATTTGATTTGACGAGAGATTCTTTCATTTAGTTAAACCTCAACGGTTACGAGATCCTTTGTACACAATCTTGCTCAAACGAGAAGTTTGAAGAGTGATTCTCTGGAGATCATGCAATGGGCAGTTGGAAATGGATAAGTATAAAAGAAAACCTCAAGGTTGGAGAACGTACGACAAGAGAGCAGAATCTTAAATTCTAATATCAAAAGAGCTTCACATCCTTCATATTCTTTTAATTCAACATTGTAATACTTAGAGGTTTATTCAGTGAGAGAGTGATGTACGAGAAGTCTATCGACTCGAGTGTTGTCACAACTGTTATAAAGCGAAATACAGCCGATTGGCTACCAACGTGAAGAAATTGACATAGACTTGAACAAAACAGAATCACTACAAACTCTATATGCAAATTTTCTATCCTTTAAACTTCTTGTTATTATTCTGCGATAGATTGAATTGTGCATGTCGGCGATTCTCAAGCATCTTATTAGCGATCATCGTCCGAACTAAGTTTTGTGTTTTTTTGTTTAATTTCCACATTGATTTCTTAAATTCCGTGAAATCACCTATTCACTCGTATGGATGATAACGTTAGCACTAACATGTATCACTTCTATTTCTAATTCTCCCCTCGAAATGTTAAAAATAAAATATATATTTTAAAATCCCGACATACAAATATCTAGAGTATTTCGCACTAGATTTAAATTATGAAATAAAACTTATAACAGAAAAAGTAAAACTCACCTTTGGGAACAGTGAATTTCATTTTCTCAAAAAATATTAAGAAAAGATAATGTAACTTAATCAACCTTTTCAACGTGCTGCTTATAAACTCTTTATGAAAAGTTCCTGTTTTTGGAGAAAATTTTAAGTATAAATTTAAAGTGTTATCAAGTTTTCAAATAAAGACTTAACATGGATATTATTTCAAATAAAGGCCTAAATGCCCTTTTTATTTCGAAGAAAAGCTCATAACCAAGTAAATTTATGTCATTTTTTTATTTTCTTTATTTTCTTTATTTCAACCAACAAGGGCAGCGCGAGGTTACTCTCGCCCAAATTTGGCGAGGGTCGGCCTACTCTAGCCGGCAAGGGCTATGGCAACAAGGGCCGCCACGCTAACCCTCGCTTGGGTAGGGCTAGGCCTCGAGGTGAGGCCCAAAAGAAGGAAATGACAAAAAAAATTTCGATCAATCTCTTTTTAAAATAAAAATGATACTTTATATCCTTACTTGAAATAAATTCTTTTTTCTTTGTGATAATGATATAAATAGTCCCTCGAACTTTGACCTAATATGCATTATAGTCCATGAACTTTAAATTTGTTCAATATGGTCCTTGAATTTTAACCTAATGTTTAATATGATCCCCGAACTTTTAGTTTGTTCGATGTGGTCCTTGGACTTTTCTACATGTTCATTATAATCCCGAACTATATGAAAATATTCAATATAGTCCTTCCATTAATTTAAGACGAGGGACAATAATGAATATTTTCATATATTCAGGACTAAATTGAATATTTACTAAAAATTCGGGGACTACATTGAACAAGTCAAAAGTTCGGGGACCAAATTGCACATTAAGTAAAAGTTCACGACTACATCAATAAATTAAAAATTTAGGGATCACATCGTATTAAGTTAAAGTTCGAGGATTATTTGTGTCATTTTTTCTTTTTCCTTTTGCCCAATTTGTTTTTTTTTGCCCACTTGGCCTTTCGTATTCAGAAGACAACTAAACTAGACTCTCCAGAAATAAATGACACTAATTCGTCGAGTCAGCCGGACAGAGCTTTGACAGATTCCAAATTTGAAGGCTATTGAAATTCTTCTCTCACCTGCCGTTGCTTCTCCCTCTCTCTCTCTCTCTCTCAGTTCTCTCTTGTAAATCAGTGCCCGTCTGTACAGTCCCAACCAAGAGTGTAGTGAGAACAATCTGATTATTTTCCGTCGCTCAAGCCGGCTATGGATGCTTTGGTATGCAAGAAACTGGGTGATCCAACTCTCTCGCCAGTACCATCTTCGATCGAAAACGATGATGGCTCCCCAATTGTCCTGGACCCAAAACACCCGATCCCAGAATTGAAAACACCCAGTTCAGTTCTCGTGAGAGTAAAAGCAACGAGCATGAACTACGCCAATTATTTGCAGATACTGGGAAAATACCAAGAAAAGCCCCCTCTCCCTTTCATTCCCGGCTCCGATTACTCGGGCGTTGTCGAAGCGATCGGCTCTAGGGTTTCCAATTTCAGAGTCGGTGATAAAGTTTGTTCCGTTGTCGCTCTTGGGTCGTTCGCTCAGTTCATTGTTGCCGAGGAGTCGGAATTGTGTGGATTTTTCTCACTATCTTGTTATTTTAGCTGGTTACGGTTTCTGGGGTTGCTTTGGCCTGGAATTTTTCGTTGGTTTGAGTGATAACGGCGTGTTTTGTCTGTTGAAGGTTTCGTGTTCCGGAAGGATGTGATCTTGTGGCAGCTGGTGCCATTCCTGTTGCATTTGGAACTTCACATGTTGCTCTTGTTCACAGAGCTCAGTTGACCTCTGGTCAGGTATATATCCTATAGTTGATTACCTTCATGTACATTTTGTACTCATTGGATTTAGTTCAGCATCTTTCGCTCCAGGTGATTTCGGCCACATGTCTTCCGTTTAGTTAATGCCGGTTGTGAATGATCAAAATGTAGGTTTTGCTTGTTCTCGGTGCAGCTGGGGGTGTTGGAACTGCAGCAGTGCAAATCGGAAAGGTTTGTGGAGCCGTTGTTATTGCTGTTGCCAGGTATTGACCATTTTCAAAATATATTCCCTTGCCTCCTTGTAGATTGGTAGTCTTCGATCAAAATATATTTGCTGCTTTCCTGGAAAGTAATGAAAGTGGCATCCACTGCACATGTGAAACATGTAGGGGAGCTGAAAAGGTGCGTTTTTTGAAGTCCATTGGTGTCGATCATGTAGTAGACTTGAGCAATGAGAATGTCATTTCAAGTGTCAAGGAGTTCCTCAAGGCAAAGAAGCTCAAAGGAGTTGATGTATTGTATGATCCAGTTGGAGGCAAGCTTACAAAAGAATCCATGAAGCTTCTCAATTGGGGAGCGCAAATTTTGGTAATAGGGTTTGCTAGTGGTGAGATCCCATTGATACCTGCAAATATTGCTCTTGTGAAGGTACACCAGTTGGAACATTTCGTCTTTGCAGTCAAACTATCTTGTTTTCTTCTCATGTCTCTATTTAATCAAGATGCTTGTCTTAACTTTTCACTGGAAACTTAGAGTGAGAGGTGAGGAGACATGTGGGTTTGGAAGTATTGACTAAATGGCTCGCTGAAAAATTGTTAATAGTTTATGTCTCACTCATGGCCTGAATTCAGTTACTCGTGGACATGATTGATTTTCAAGTGAAACGAGGCTCCCTATCTTAGATAATCAGAATTGAAGGAATAAAGTGCTCTGGTGCTTGAGTTATATTGTGATGGAGATAGCTTGGAACGATTATATGTGATGTGGCAATAGCTTCTCTTATTCATAGGGATGTTGTCTTTAAAAAGGACTCGGGTAAGGTGCTGATTTGTGCTAGACTGTTGCTCGCCACACTATGTGTTGCCTGTGAGAGGCAGGAAAAGAGATTCTTTTATGTTAGATTGCCCCTTATGCCCTGGGCGACACACAGTGCTACAATGCCCAGGACGCAGGAAAAGAGATTCCTTTATGCTAGATTGTCTTGCTTTCTTTTAAACAGTGAAATGAGAGAGCACAAATATTAGCTCACCAAGCAAATGAGCCAATACATATCCATTGAGGAAACTGGTGAATTTCCATTTGAAGACCAGTTTGAGAAGAAACTGGGCAATCATTCAGGAAGCTGATGTGGATATTTTCAATAACACATTAAGCAATAGCAGTTTGGCCTTCCCCTGTATTTTCCCTTCCAAATAAAATCACGGTGTGCTTCTTTTCAGTATATTTCCTTCTGGTTTAATTTAACTTGTCTGCTTTGATCCAGAACTGGACGGTGCATGGACTGTATTGGGGCAGCTACAGAATCCATCGACCCCGCATTCTCGAAGATTCCCTTAGGGAGTTACTCTCCTGGCTGGCAAAAGGCTTGATCACCGTCCAGATTTCTCATGCTTTCGCCCTGTCGGAGGTGAGAAGAACCCCAGACTCTCATCATCATTGTTATCACTTTAAGGAACTTAAATGAAATCTCTTCGTGTTTGACAGGCCAACCTCGCGTTCGCTGCTATCAAAGACCGGAAAGTGATCGGGAAGGTGATGGTCATTTGTGATGGTCCAGGGAGAACAAGATCTAAAATTTGACATGACAATGAGGTAATGCAGGGATGAAGAATAATGCTTATACAGCTCTTTAAGATAAGACTGGTGTCTGTCTCTGTACTCTGTATTTGTCCCATGATTGGCTCCTGTAATTCACCTAACCGAATTTCATGCCAAGGAGGATTACTATGTCAAAGCTCACTATCCCTCTGTTCATTAGATATCCTGAATGTCACCTTCATAACAAGATAACGATTCGCTTTAAAACTCGCTCCGACGCATTTTCAGGGGATTATAATCATGTGCCGTCATAGTCAAATCCGTCCAAAGGTGAAAGGACACCAAAGCAGGAATTAACATAGATGTTTAAGTGGAGATCAAACCCAAATTTGGGCATATCATGAGCATTTTTTCCCGGCCCAAAAGGTTTGTGATGAGGTTCAAACATGGTCGAACCGGATATGCGTTAGGCATTCATTAGGCACGGTCCAATTGAGAAAACCGAACAAGGTGAAGGTTAGGCTCGCTCACGTCGTCTCAAGAAGCCATGGATACCAAATGCGTATCGGTTTGACAATGGCCGATCAAGTATTCAAGTTGCACGTGATTTGCCTAACCATCCCAGGTTTTCGAGTTACTTAGAGGGCACGGTATCCCACTTATTCTCACTAATAAAATTGTTTACCATTATTTCAATTGAAGAATCGAGTCGTATCGAAATAGATATTCGCACTTCGAAAAGTGTCGACCCCGAGTGGACCGATTATCCAACGGATGTGGGGTGGATGCTATGTCCACCAGGAGGACTGAATAATACGGCCCGAGACTCCAAATTATTTCTTTTTTAACTAATATTTTGAAAGACGTATGGAGTGACTTCAATTCAAAGTCTCGTTCTATTTGAAAAAAGACAACAATTTATAAGAACATAATCGATCATAGAAAAATAGGGATCAATGCGTCGAAAGTCCTAAAGTTTATTATGAAAGCGTAATTGAATCTAAAAATTTCACAAAGTAAATTTTAGTTGTAAAACTTGTTATGAAAGTTTAATTGAGTTCTAAAGCTTTTAAAAAGGGCAGTCAAGTTTTCAAGTTATATAAGCTTTAGAATTCAATTCAATTGCACTTCCGTTACAAATTTTGAGACTTCCAATACACTTAGAAAAAAAAAGAAAATAAACCTTTTTATCGCCTTTTGTAAGGATTGATGTAGAGATTTCATCTTGAAAAGAATGCACGAATACATCATTCCGATAGCTTGACACAACAACATGAAAAAGGTCCGACCAACTAAATCCAAAACTCAAAGTCGTTTCGCATGTTCGTAAGTTCCAACATTTCTGAGACTATAAGCGATACCGGAGTGATCGGAGATTGAGAAGCAAAAATGCAGGATAGATTTATATCGCTCAATAAATCCGGCCCAAGATACACGGCCTATAATTCATCACTCAAGGAATCCACCGAAGAAATACTAAGTTTTAGATATACTCTAATCCAAGAGGCTAAACACGAAATTACACTCTAACCCTTTAAATGAAAATTCATATTTCAAATAAAAAGCTTGAAGTAGACTTTATTTCAAATAAAAGCCTAAAGTGCATTTATTGTTTCAAAAAGAGATAATGACATAAATGATCTATGAACTTTGACACAATGTGCAATGCGATCTCCGAACTTTTAATTTAATCAATTATGGTCTATGAACTTTTGCCAAATATACAATATGATCCATGAATTTTTAATTTGACCAATATGGTCTATGAACTTTTGGAGCATGTTCAATCTGAGTTCTCGAACTATAGGAAGATGTTCAATGTATTCATTCCATTAATTCAAGTTCAAGGACAGGATTGGACATTTTCTTATAGTTCGAGACTAAGTTGAATATATTTCAAAATTTCATGGACCATATTAAATAAATTGAAAGTTCATGGATCACATTGTACATTGGACTAAAGTTTAATGGCCATATTGGTTAAATTAAAAATTCAAAGGTCACATTTCACATTGGGCCAAAGTTTAGGGACCATTTGCATCAATTTTCCTTTAAAAAAAAAACTAACCAAGGGCATTCTCATCGCTTTTTTTTCTTTCCTTTCCTTTTTTTATTTATTTTTTCTCTCTTCCTCCTCGGGCCATTGCCAGACGGACGGCCCTCATATGAGGCTGGCAATGGCGGGGAGGGGAGAGGAACAGAAAAAATAAAATGAAAAGAAAAAAAGAAAAGGAAAGCAAAAAAAAAGTTTAAACAATAAAAGACGGAAATACCATTCGGCTAGTCCCTTCTCTGAAACAATATTTGGAATCTTCCCAATAAAATTGCACAAATTATAAAAAGACTTATTGTTAGATAAAACTGAGCGACAACGGATAATTTGACCATAAATTAAACACACAGTGCTTTTCAATCGTACATTAGGAGACCACATTAGAAGAAAACGACCCTTGAAATTCTATCCATAAAAATGAACCGCACGTCCAAACAATTTTGCATCAAATATTGGATAATGCTTAGTCCTCCTAAAATGTGCACAATGAGTAATCAAGATACATGCAATTTTCTTATAAACCAACGTATGCCCCTTCGAAGATCAACCCACTCAACTTGTTCTGATCTACTGCTATAATTGTTTACAAAATCCATAAAAAAATAAAAATAAATAAAGCTTAAGTAACAGGGAAAAATTAGTTACAGCCTGTTCCAAATTCTTACTGTCCTAATGTATATCCAAAACAGGAACATAGAATGAGGAGGTCCCCTCACCATATTTGGCAATATCACATGACCCCAAAAATTGATTAATCTGAAAAATAACAAGAAGCACCTCATAACCTGTCCCAGAAAATATCAATAGCAAACAGAAAAAAAATGATATTTTTTAAGTTATGAAAACGAATTGAACAGTATTACAAAGTCATGGAAACACCTCCTCCTTCCCCGTTTTGGACCATAGTAAAAGGAACAAAGACCCCTAAGAGGCACAGCTTCAGAAGCTGTGCTAGGATTAGAAAAATGGGCTTGTGTGTACTTCATACCTCGATGCACACAAGGGATGCTGAGGTCTGAAAGCCTCAAAAGCAATGAGCTTTATCTGTACTTCGTACAACCAACTAGGGCAACTGGTCCTTTTTAAACTTTTTTTTTTTTTTTTTCAGGCTGTTCGAGCAATATCTGAACAGAATCAGACCATTCTTTTTTCGACAGGGGGAACAATTTAAACGAATACCCTTTTGAAAGAAGAGCGTCGAGAGACCCCGGCTTGGCTGGGTGGACCTCATCACTGTTTAAAGGCAATAAAAAGATGGATTTTTTCCTCTTTCCGAGGTGGGAAAGGAGGGGGATTTGTGAAGTGACGAAGGGATCTGAGGCTGAGGAGTTTCCACCAATCTGGTAGTGGCAGCCATCAAAAGAAGGAAGACAGATTAATTAGTGGGAGTGCCGCATTTAGGCTTTAGCTTAGATAGCTCCAAGTTCCAACATCGAGTAGGCTTTAATGGAAGCAAACGACAGGACAAAGAAGGGTGATCCAGCAGGCTGTGCATTAAGTTAGCTTAGCTCCAAGTTGCACTGTGGATCCAGTGTTGATCCATTTTGTAAATGACAAACAGGAGGAGGTTGGAAAGTGGTTTATTAATCCTTTCCAGTTTCTTTGCTTCGCCAAGAAAAGATAAAAAGAGGGCAATGGTGTCCCAGTAATACCATTCTTTCCCAAGCAGAAAATGACCCACATGAAATGATAGGAAGCTACATCTGAGACTTCTCAGTTCTCATACTCAGTAATCACAGGAGGTAATCACTTCGTGCTAATTCACGACGAAGACAGATTAATCCGTTTACTCGGCAAGAGTCGATGCTTAAAAGCAATGTTTTAGCAACAAACTTTGCGAAGGAAACATCAGGAAGAAGAGCTTCTTTGTGCAATTTTGTCCTTCTGGCTCTTAGTCTTCAAAAGCACGTGAACTCCCACGGGCACATTGGCTCGCCAGTTCTCTTCCCTCCTTTGCTTCAGCGCACATTTTGAGGCCGACCCAATCTAGAAGTGTTGGAGAGAAGGACAAAACATTGAAACAAACACATGACAGCTCTCACGTATCGGAAGATGAGTGAAGAGGCAACTGATGTAACAAAGGCTACAGTGCACCTGTGCATTGAGAAAAGCCAAGCTGAAATGATTGAAAGCATCAGCCAAAGGGCAAGCCATCTCCATCTCCACAGGTCACTTGATATTGGCCATCAACTGCCTCCACCGGCCATTGCCTATAGCTACGGTCCATTCCCTCCGTCCTCGTGGACCGGTCATCACTTTCAACAGTTTCTAACCTGACGTTCTGAGTCCACATTGCACGCAACAACTACATCGATTCTCATGAGAAGAAACTTCCAACAATGGTAACAGAGACAGCACTAGGCTTCTCGATGTGGCCACACCTACTCACACACACACTCGCAGAGAGAAGAGAGAGAAGGAGCTCCCTTCAGTCCAAGCACAGAAAAAGAGGGGTGCAAAGTATCTCCCGCATCATTCACACAGTCACCAGTAAAAGCACAAACTAATTTGCCCCATTTTCTCTACTGAGTGATTGAATGAATGAGTCGGCAGCTATTTCAACCCCCTTTATTCCATCCATGAGTGGACTGAAGAAAGCTCTCTCTCTCACACCATCTCTTTGAAGCCAACATCACTCAGAGTTTGGCCGCGTTTCACTTTTGTCCCGAACCTGCAAACGTATGTGCATCTATAGCAAGCACAAGTTTCGCTCTGAGTAAAATATATATACATCCGCGCATGCATTAGCACCATCAGGTAACATGGAGAAGCATCAAACAGAAAGTCAGTGTTCAAGGCAAGAGGGTAAGGACACACTGCACAATCTGACTAACAATGAATGCTCGTGATCAGCAAAAAGAGTCTCCCCATCAATCATACTCAAGAATCTCTACGAATCCTTCAAAGACAATATATCCAAGAAAATGAAAACCCACCACCTGCTTGGAACTCCCGATTCAAGACCTAGGAATACTTCATTGGATTCATCATTTGGCACAAGACATCATTTAACATTTTTTCTTACTGGGCCGAAAGGGGGAAAGATTTCCGAAGACGAACAGATAGGAAAAATCCTACCTTCACGAAAGAACCCTCCTGCTAATACACCCAACTGTTGAGATAAACTGAACTCAAACCGATGATAAATGGGAACTGTGTAAAATCTTGAGGAGACCGAAAGAAATTATCATTCAAGAATGATTCAGATAAAGATCTCGTCCATAAGAAATTATTATATAAAGAACGGATCAAAGAACTATACTTGGAAAAAGAACAAAAAAAGATTTCACAGTAAAGACCAAACTGACCCTAAGATCATGAGCTACCGCAGGTACAATCTTGTATCTATATGTGCGTAGATTTACACTGCACAGTGGAGCATTCGGATTTTCCTACAGTTAAATCTTTCAATCTCAAGAAGCTAATCTTTTCCTCTCCTTGAAGAAGGAAGACGGGATAACAAGTCCCACCACGTCTCACAACCACCACATGAAACAGCAGCAGATAACACTGACAACATTAATCGCGTGAACAAGGATCTGCAGCCACTAATTGGAACAAAAACCCAATATAATCACATGAATTGGCAGTTCGCTAATTACCCAAGAGATACAGTAGCTGAATAACTTTCTGAAGCAGAAGAAAGCATGAAATAAAAAGAAAACCCTACACTCACCATGTCTAAACATGATCTTTTTCTGCGACTTTTCATAGGGAGAGATTTTTGTTCTTGGTATTCATGTCCATAAGCACAAACCCATCACGCATAACTACTTGAGAGAGCAAACGAAAAACAACAAAAAGATGGAAGGAAAAACGGAAGTACGCAGGGAAAAAACTAAACAAGAGAAGACAATAAATGATCCAAGCAATGACTAAAACCAAGGGAAGTATGTTATTATGCGAAAAAGAGGAGGGAGGTCATTGTCATCATGAGAGTCAGAGACAGGAAAGTGACTCAAGATCTTCACAATCTTACACAGTTCTGTTTCTGTATATGGACATGAGAGAGAGAGAGAGAGAGAGAGAGAGGGTTTTGTTGCTTTCTTCAGGAGATTTCGGAGAAGAAGAGGATGATGCAAGAAGAGAAACATGAGGACATGAGGGTTCTTGCTCTCCCCTTTCGTACAGTGTTCAAGAAATAGAGAGGCGATCAGGGAGGGGGAGAGAGATAGATCGGAAGAAGAAAACAGATATAAAAAAAAACAAAAACAAAAACAAGATAGAGAGGTTTTACGCAGAAGCGGAACGAAGGAGATGTGGGGTTCACTTTGGCTTTGACCATCGAACGCTTTTCTTTCAGCTTCGATACTTATATTGCCTTAAATATTTAACATGGAAAAACCCTAAGTTAGTGAGAGGCAGACCACAGTGACGCAAGTGGCCAATTTAAATAAGTGAGAGCGCATTCAAAACCTAAGCTCCGTTTATTTCACGGCAAACGAATGATTAAAGAAATGTTTTTCTCAAAATAATCACTTATATTATTTGCAAAAACGTATGAACAAAAAATATTTTCGTTGTATATGAAAATTATTGATATAAATTGTATTCGATAGTGATAATATTTTACATTAACTAATTACTTCAAGCGATATGATTGAAGATCGATTCTTCCAAAGGGTGCCCCGTTCGCATTGCTTGATTTCGAGAAACTATATTTCAAATTATTCATTTTACGCGAAACAATGGAGCCTTACAAAAAAATCATTATAATATTAGTGTCTTTTTACACCAAAAATTGATAGATTTTTTTGTTATTATCAACAGATGATAGACTTAATCGATAAAAATAGAATTTGGACATGTATGAATAAAATTATCCACAATGTGATAAATCCATAATTTGAAGGAATCGACAAAAAGTGGAGTCGAATATCTCATATTCGACCGTCAACGAAGTAAAGCCGAAGAAACCATCAACGTGGTGGAGTCAAAGAAACCGTCAACATAGTGGAGTAAAAGAAACTGTCGATATAATCGTTTGTAACTTTTGTTTGTAACCTTCGTCGATAACCGTCAATTGTGCGCTTTAAATAGCCACATCGTACACTTTGAATGCCCCCGACATAAATCAAGTGAGATTTACTTTATCCTTATTTCAATGTATCATACTTTATCTTTCATAGTTGTAATTTTCAAATTCGTGTGTCGTCGATTAAATCTCGGCATGCATCTCTATCCTGGGTATTATGCCATTGATTAAATTCCAAGATAGTACTATCACGTTCTCGGACTGAGTTTGTTAATGTCCGGTTACTTTATCGATCTTTTATCACCAAATCATGCCATTGATTAAATTCTAGCACAATTTGCATTTGTACATTCTCATGTTCTAATCGAATTGATTGTCGTTCGTTTACCTGCAATGCTTCCTATCTAGAATTGGCTCTGGGACCTTGTCTTTCTTGATTAAAAGTCAAAGAATGACTTTAGGTGAAAGATGTTCCCTCGCGGGAGAAATTTCGACGAAACAGAGTATTGTTTTTTTTTGTTTGCTACCCACAGCAAGTGTGTTTTGCACGTGCTATCTTGAAAGGAAGAATTATGTATTGGTAGAACAAATGGAGTTATTGGAAGAGAAATACATCTATCGCTATTTCGATCCTACATGTGGAAATAATACCATAAGAATGATGATGAATTTCTCTGCCGTTGAAACAAAAGTCCATAAAATCTTTACATGTATTCTTATCATTAAATTCGTCATTCGCAGGTCACTAAATAATTTAAGTATAATTATTGTACAATAACCTCGTCAAGGATGGACATGTTGTCGTGTAATTTTGTATTATGGTCGGTGGATTTCTTCATATTTACTGCATGTGAAATATGAACTAGTTTTTCGATATAAAAAAAAATATGAACTAGGTAATCTTTAGATCTTGGGATGGAGTTCAAGATAGCATATAAAAATGCAGTTTGGGGTAAATTTAATTTTTCAAATGCTCGATCTATCTCGATCAAAAAAGTAGTTTGGGATAAATTTATTACATATTTACTAGTTTGGGATTTTTCGTGGTATTAACCCACGAAAATGCATCGGCATTAGAAAATTTAAATTTCATTCATGACAAGATGGAACTCGCAAAATATGTAAAAATGTAAACATTTGCGTGGTTGTGAAATGCTTGAACATTAGATAATTGTCACATCACTAATATATTGTAAAGTCCCTAATGAAGATTATTGAAAAGAGAACGGCTTAAATCATGATTAGCTCAGTATTATGTAAGCCAACAGTAACCTTGTATAAAGCTTCTCATCATTCCATCAGTGCCAGCATTAACATTCATATCTCCATTTTTTTTTAATATTATCAATGTAAGTCCATTCTTATATCCAACAAAAGAGCAAATTGTCCAAAAATTCCTGAACCTTTTGTACTTTGGTCAATTGACCCATCAAGTCAATTTTTGCCGGAAATCGGTTACGTGAACGCCGGCCACCACGCGTGGTATGAACGACGCTATAGACAATTTTTGATAATTTTTTAGTATTTTTTTTTAATTTTATTACTTTTATTTTTTATTTTCTATTATTTTCTATGTTTTTTGTACTTGTGGCCGGCGAGGGTTCTTTGGCCCCTTGCCGACCGTTGGGCGAGGGTTGTCGAGACCTTGTCGACCGCGGGGAGGCAGCTTGGCCCAAATTTGGTTGAGGCTAGCCTCGCCCGCCGCCCTCGTCGCCCACTTCAAGGTAAAAACAAAGAAAAAAAACAAAAAAATCATTGAAATATTGATAAAAATATTCAATGTCGGTATCAATCGTGTCACGTGGGACGATCGATGTTTACGTTAGCGATTTTCAATCGTAGTCGTCGGACGAACTCAATTGACAAAATGTAAAAATATTTAGGACTTAATTGATAAAATTAAAAAGTTTATAATGAAATTGGTAAAAGTGTAATAAGTCTAAGACTTTGTGGATAATTTTTCCCTGAAGATGGGTCATTTTATGCTGGCTCCCTTCACGTCTAAGCCTTAACAGAAGAAAAATGAAATCAATGTCCTCCATATATAGAAGAGCTATTGGTGAATTAGCTCGACACGTCTGTTCATAAAAAAGGGCGCAGTGGATATTTTCGTGTATGTTCTATCTTACAACCTTATCCTACAGTGTCCGCTAATTATAAGCACAGTATCAATATGTGTGGATCAGACAATGTCTATTTAAAAAGGAAAAGAGAAGTTTCAAAGCGCTTGTCTGAGAAGGACAAGTGGAGCCTCTTGGACTACCCTTTGTCCTGCTTCTCCAAAAATATATATTTACATATACATCCACGGAAAGAGTCAATCGCAATTTTCATTATTCTTGCTATTTCTCCACATTTTAGCATCATGAACTAGCCTTCGAAATCATGGGAGCTTGCAATCCTTTTGTTAGTGAACATAAGCTCGAAAGTATCGAAATCGCTCTTTCAGCACGAGGGCAACTAGGGGTTCATCCTGTAAGACTTATCCGATTTTATTCATTGTTCAATTTTTTTTTTTAATAGTTCACGCAAGAGTCCAAATAATTTCACCGTTTTGCACTCAATATTCACATTCAAGTAGCGTAAGACTAACATATTCTTAAATGACAAATCTACATCCCAAAGAACAAAGAGGGCCTCCATGAATGCATGTGGGTGTCGCCAGCACTCATGTATTGCAGCAATGGTACCTTGGTCTTGGAGGTGGAATGATACCATGTCCATGTGAGTCCACGACACCCTTCGTCGAATCCAACCACGCGACACCTTCATAGGACCCTATGTTGGATTGGACCCATTTCCGAGACATTATGATTCGAGACACAACCACGACAAAATAAAGCATAAAACGAGAAAGAAAAAATCGAGATATAAAGTTTATTCTCATTCATCATTAAACTAGGATTACATTTAGCAAATAATTTTACTATATTTAGCATATCGTATTTTTTTATTACATTACTTCAATTATAAGAAAAAAAAATAATATATATCAAGAACTATTCATGAATCCAAATTCAAATTATTAATAAAATATGAAACTTAAACTATAAAAGCCTATCCGACTTCAGGAGGGCAATACCTCTTGAGGCCCTCATTTGGATGGCTCCTTCGAACGCACGCCCGCTTATTGGAGAGCGAAATCCTCACGCTTTTCTATCGATAGAAAGTATGAACGCTCATATTAACACGGAATGATTTTACTAGCTGTGCCAACAACCAGCGTACTTCCCATCTACACTGCATCTCTTATTAAAAAAAAGTACACAAGTGTCCTGTAAATTTCACCAAACGGGTCGAAGATTGGACGCATTTTACCTACCTTGTACGAACGAGGAAAAAAATAGGGTTGATCCATGACAAAGTGACAACCAGCGACAGCAACCAACACCATAGTCAGTAAATTACGATTTGCGTTAGCCCCAAAACAAGAGTAAGTAGTAGGTGGTCGGCACACTTCCCGCTTCAATCTTTCTCATGATTGTATGAGAGCTGAAAAAAGTTCTTCTTTTAGTGGCTTTTATGCACAAGATTGAGCTCTAGGACATGTGAATGATCCATTTAAGATGGGCGGGAGCTGGGACCGCTCCGAACCCGACTCGACGCATCTCGAAATCCATACTGTGTATGCGTGACCAGCAGATAATTCAGATGAAAGATTGAGAATCCAAGCTCCAACGTACAAGATATGAGTATGAATTGCAATCTTGTGCCCTCCAGACGAGCATGTCAACATCACAAAGTCAAATCACGGCAGGCAAAACTACATAGCCAGTGGACCAAAACAGTAACACCAGAGAAAGAGTCCTGGCTTCCACTGTCGAGCTTAGTGTGAAGTACGCAGAAATTTTTACTGGTTCGCAGAACCCAGCCAGAGCCACTTTCCATTTTAAATGGGCACTGGAAAACCCACGTTTGACCACCGCTTGCACCTTCCACCAGCAACACCACCGTGGACGGCGGGGGAAGAGAGAGAGAGAGCTACCACTATGCAAGATGGATGGACCACAAGAGCATATCAGATGGGGTCGTGATATGTGGTCCCTTCTGGCTTTTTCGTCGCTGAATTTTCACCGAACACCCCCGTATGTTTCGCTTTATCACTACACTGCAATTATCCCTTTCAAACACACCCACAAGATATACAAATCTCATCAGAATAAAAAGTGAAAACCTTCAGCTTTCTTGCAACCCCTTAGATGGGTTCTCTCGTTTTTCTGGTATGAAGCACGTGAAAGACTCTTGCTGGATCACCTAGTTCAGTGAGTGAGGGCCAAAAACAAACAGAGGCCTTGTCTCTCTGCCCAAGATAGTTTTCTGAAGCTGACCCAACCGTGCCTGTACAGATTCTTTCTCCGTCTTTTAGGCCAATGACGTCGTCAAATTCTTAAACTTGTTGAAAACAGATAAAAACAGGAGGAGGAGGAAGATGAAGCTGATGAAGATGAAGAAAAGACTCTCCCAGATTCGACCGAGATGCTTGTTGTCCTTTGCCCATCTATTGCATGTTTGCTTTGATACATTTGTCCATTCGAAAAAGTTACATGGACTCGTTAATAAGCCGATTCCTTTGATCATTCTGCCTAGATCCATTTATGAGCATGTTTTTCAAATCATTATAAAATACAATAAAAAAGGAGGCGGCAAAGGAAGGGTTAACATGGAAGATGAACAACAGGGCTAGTTTACTTTACATCTCGAACCATCAATGAATAAGAGGGCTAATTATGTTACATATTGTTTCTTCATAGCCCGGATAATGTATTCATCAAAGAACTTTCCCAACTTAAGCCCCACTAAATAAGGCATCTGGAAAATACAACACGCTTAACAAGGCAAGATAAATTTACTCTTGCATTTCTCAACTACAGATCTCCACAGGAAGGACATTCATTCTGATTCTAATCGAGAAGTTCCCTAGAAAAGTTAAACTCGATACGACTCATAAAGTGGTGTGATGCCTAGCTACTAATTTCCAGACAGCTTACTCTCCTAGGGCAAATGATGAGATTTTTTGGGGGAGGCATATTTACTCTGTATACAAATGGCATAAGCTCAATGCAGAACCGCTGTCTCGAAGAATCATTTCAAAATAACTGGAAGAATAGACTTGTTGATCCATCCCCAAATGACTGCAAATCTGCCGGTCTAACCAGAGCCCTGCATAGAGGGCAAGTCCTTTCTCTCTCAAACCTGCAAAGAATCGATTCCAACCTTGTTAAAGAGGGAAAGTAGATAGCACAAGCAACAAAAGGATAGTGATTCACGACTTTAAGCAGTTGGGGGAGCTCGGGAAAAGATGGCCTGGCAACAAAAGTACAAGCATCAACCGAAAGAGCTCTTAGAACTACTGCATGTACTCAACGAGTGTAACGTGATGAAAAAGCGTGCAAAGTAACAGTATGTATACCATGAGCATGCCCCCAATTTATCCTTTGCCAGGTATTATGAGGGGGGCTTTACAGGAGAAGCATCCCAGAAACAACAGTTAAGCACAAGATTGGAACTTCAAAATTTTCTTAAATAGGAGCCAGCTCCTGCAAGATTTCTTCCTTTAGCTCTTTTTCCTTTCTAGAGAAACTTCTGCTAAAAGTAACAAGTTACAGGAAAGGAAACTGTGTTTGGGAAATAGTAAGACAAGGGTAGACAAAGTAACAGATTTATGCCCAAGCAAATGATAAAAATTGGCGTTTTCACCAATCGCATATGCTAAAAGCTGAAAAAAGAACTGTCTAGTCACTCCGCCATTTACACTAATATCTAGCTCATCACTTATCAGCCAGTTCTCACAAAATTACCGATGCAGGAGAAACCCTGCTGAACCCACATCAAGCAAACTGCCAGATCAATTATGATATAAAATATTGACAGCATGAGTTAGAAAAGTGAAGCAATCTACTGACCATTCCGAAACACATTCCTCGCAAAAGATGTGTTTACACTGCAACAATATTGGCGCGTGCATCTTCTCCTGACATATAGCACACAGGTCTCCAGCAGCATTGACCTGCAGTAATAGGAATGACCATTTCAACTTCATCAGATAACTTCACATACAAAGATATACATCATTTACTTAGATAATTATTTATAAAGGGAGGCAGACTGTGAAATCTAGCTAAAATCCCATGATTTTTTATGAAGCAAAGTGGAACAAAAACCTTATTAAGCTCCTTTTCCATGCCAAATAGATCAAAATTTCTAAGTGAATGGAAATTTTGGGGGACATTCACTGATGTCCTGTACCAACAAGATCATCTTTCTACAATGTGAAATGACAAATGCATCCAGAAAACTATTGCCTTTCCAATGGTTAACCACCACAAAATTCCACAGAGCTCCACTGCATTGATGCTACTCGAGCGCTCTATTTAATCTCTTCTTCAGCGTATTAACATGGACATGGTAGATTTCAATTAATCCCACACCTGCTCTTTTGTGGCATGAGATCCATAATGCACTTCCTTGTGCGATAATGCCTTGACCGCAGCAGAGAATGACCGGACCTGAACAGCAACTGAATATAGTTGGCAAGAAGCTGACAAGAACTTGTTGAAGCCAGAAAAAAATAAGGGAGAATTTCTAGAACCATTGGAAAATAGAAACAAGCAGGCATGCGAGAATATAGAGAAGCGAATAGAATTCCAGACCTTCTCAACAACAGATGTTAGCTTGAATGTCAAGTACAAACCAGTTGTCAAAGATGAAAATAGGCTCCCATAATCTTTGTTCAAGAAAAATCGATACCAAATAGGAGCTGGCAACAATGCTCGGTACAGCAGCATTAAATATTCAACCAGCGTCAGCATTTGACCCTTGAAAAATATCCACCATCGATGAGAGGGATACACAAGACAAAGCCACTTGTGATGCTACATTATAAAGGAATACTCGAATGAGGAAAAAGGTGTATTACCTGACGACGGAAATTATGACCCCTGCTATTCTTGTAATAAATAAGCAGCAAACACTTGACAGACATAGCTGCCTGCCTCACCATTATATCTGCAAGCATCATAAGCCAGTCATATTACCAATACCTCCAAGGTAGAGATCCAGATAAAATGTTTCTAGCATTTGACATTAGTACGAAAGACTGCAGTGTAAGGGCAGATGTTAAGTATTATAACAAAGAATGATATGTGAGACTCGAGCCAGATCCTTATATCACAGGAATGGAAAGACCTCAGCCAAACCGAAAGAGAAGTCGGCCAAAATTTGGAGGATACAAGACATGGTGCAATTTCAGGACCAGAACCATATCACCACAAATTTACCATCGGATAATATGATGCTAATGTGGAGGTTTAAGCAATCAACAAGCATTTAATTAAGGTCTAAATATACGTATACTTACCATTGAGGAGAATCACGAAGATAGCATGCCAGAAGGGTGGTATTGCCTTTGGAGGAAGCATGACCAATGGATATAATACACCATCATTTCGATACCACCAGTAAACACCAACCACATAGACTATAAAAATAACAGAGATGCTCACAAGAACATAATTTTTCCTCTCTCCCTGCAGAAACAATCATTTATTAAGTGCCTCCACATAATTGTCTCAAGAAAATGCACTTGAACTAGGTGTAAATGCTGAAGAACGATAAGGTACCTTTAAGGCAGTCTGCTTCCGAAGAAAATCATTCGATTTAAACATGACAGCTGCAATCCATATTGTCACAAAGAAGCCTGCATGTAATCCATAAACATCCATTGAAAAATGGCAAGGATCCAACTAATATCATATATAACAGAAACTCATAGTCATATATTCGATATCTTATCACAAGAAAGATTAACAGAGTGGCCTAGCCATATAAACGAAGGAGTTCTTAGCTTTAGCTGCAACCTCCATCACAATAAGTCAACCCTAACTCTAGCAATCCAGACATTCAACACTCTGCCAAAAGAGAGGAATTTATTTCCAGGCACACCAAGCAGCCAGCCAAATGTTGATCAATCACGGCATGAATGAAATACTTCCAAAAAGTGGTTGGAGTGTTTCTGCCATATCAAATGAGGCACCCTTCTCTTCTCTACCCGAACCAAATAGATTTCAATTAATGAACAGCACGACGCCGCCCCTTGCGCTCCAGCCCACCCCCCAACCCCCCTTCAAAAACAAAGAAAAGCAAAGAAAAAGACCTGATCTAGCCCAGGTCTGTCCTTCTCATAACATCATGATCCTTGTTGAAAAATAACTAGATAATCTAGACACGATGCCAGGGACGTCATGCATTACTTACATAACAAAAATCACAAGCGGTTCTAGTATTGTAACCCATAAATCTTCTCCTTGTGCTTATATTTGCAGCATGAAATATCCAACGATTACAACAAATGGTTGCATCACTTTATGGTCAAATCCCCTGAACCCATCGTTGTCAAGCAGCAATAACATGAGCAACACTTTCATAAAAAACAAAGGATATATTCTGAAGAAATATCTGATTTGGGTACCTTGCAAATGCTGACGAATGAACACAAGCAACAAGAGCAATGAGAATGGGAGTATCTGCTCAATCCATCTCCCAACGCGCTGCAAATCATATCTCTGGTAACTAGAATCCCTAGAACTATCAGCTGAATCCATGACATTCGCCGCCGAAGTAGAAGCAGCCTCCAACAATAAATCATCACTCTCTGCAGCAATGTCCATCGCGTCGTCACACCCAATTTGCCCTCCACTGTCCCCACTATTAACTCCACTCCCCGCCTCACTAGAGCCGATAATCCGAATCGATACCTCCTCGCCACCGCTACCATTTCTGACATCAGGATAAGGTGATTCCGCCAGAATGTGACCGGCACTCGCGCCGAGAACCGGACTCTCCGACTCGGGCGCAGTGGGTGTGGAAGGGATGATACCCGAGTACTCCAGTATAACTGATAATGGCGACTGAAATAAGCTGAGAGATGGGAACTGCACGCCAAACCTTGCAGCAGGGTTGCCGTTGCCACTAGCAGTGGATGAAGTATCACCGTACACATCAGAATCCCTGGGGGTTTCCATCCTTTTGCCAATCTGCAACAACCCTTCTTCTGAAATATGAAAATTTTCAAATGGGGGCAAGACTCTCTGCAGGCCTGAACTTGAAGGACGATAAAGCGAGAATTCAAGAAAATGGGATTGGTATCAGCAAAGCAATCACATTGCACAGCTTAAAATAAGGGGAGAAACATTCAGAGCAACAATGAAAACCCATGAACTTACATTGAATGCGGATGAAGAAAGAAGATGGATGAACTCTGGAAATGCAAAACCCTGATCGCAAAGATCGCAAATTTGTCTGTCTCTGGGGCAACTGAGAACCGAGAAGTATGAAAGGAACCTTTTTTTAATCGCGAGACGTTAATTCAAGGGCCTTAAGAATGAACCTTGACAGGAAAATGTCGAAAAAGGAAGAACTTTTGGGAGAAGTAACATCAAAGAAATAAATCCCACCAAGAGAACTTGGCCATTATAACGAATGATGCCCCAAGATTTCGCTTAATCGAGACAACTTGCGCGTAATCAGTTCTTTTGCATCCTCCCGAGTTGTCCGTTTCTCTGTCTTTGCATTGGGTAAAAGGAAAGTCAAAACCCATGAAGTGCACACGTGGATTTATTAATTAATTAGCGATTTTTTTTGGTCGGAAAGTAATTAAAAAATTTAATAGTGGAAAATCACGAGGTGATTGATTTCTTTCTAAAGAAATTGCGAATTTTGTTATTCGGCATATTATAATTGACCAATTATAAAAAATCAATTAAAAACAACTAAAAAATGTGTATAATTGATCTTCTATGTGGTCCTCTTTTTGGGACAGAATTAGAATAATGAGTTCTCATGTGTTGTCTAATGAAGGTATCATCTGACAAAGACGTTAAACAAAGCATGTGATGTCAAATGTTTACCTACCAAGGATGTGCTAAGTGCTGACTCGATAATGATCCACAGACGACTTCAACCATAGTAATTCCGTTCGCCGATAAATTTCCACGCCCAAAAAAAAAAAAAAAAACTCCAATTTCCTTCTTCCATGTAAAAAAGTAGGCACCGATTCGATATTTTTCTTCGATTCATCTCGATTTTCGATCGGAGGAGCATGAAGTATGTCGGGTTCATTAAAATATATATGATTTTCATCTCAAATTGCACGGAAAACGATATAATAACCCGCTTTTTTCATGTCGTCGGAGCAATTGGTGTCGCGCCGCGTGACATGTGACTAAAATCCCTTCAAAGTGTGAATACATATGTCCATATACACCATTCACATCGGAGAATTACCGATACATGCCTATCTCCGCTCGTAATAATTTCAGAGGGAAAATGACTTATTGGGTTCTGTGCAATTGATTAATAAAAGTGCAAGTGGGCGGAAGAGCTTAAGCCTGGGCAGGCTTTGTCCGCACTCCTCGTGTTGACTTTGGAGTGCAATGGAAGCTGCCCGCACGTCTGCCATTCCCACTGTCCTCGTCATATGATTGTGAGGAGGTTGACGTGGCTCCTTATCCCCCCATCTCTGTTTGCCCCATCACGTGGGTGGAAATGATGAGGTTAAGGTAGAAATGCATGATTACCTACCAACCCTGTATAATCTTTTTAGAGCTAGGTCGTGAGAGAGATCTAAAAAAATTAAATTTATTATACACATATCAATTCAATCATAAATCTTTTAATTATTTACCAAAATAATCATTTCAACCAATTTATCTGGACACCGATCATCTAATGCCCATGTGGACAATTTTGAATTTCTTTTGTGATTTTTTATATATTTTTCATTTTTGTTTGGAAAAATTTCAAAAAAAGGCTTGAAGTCATCTTATTTTTTTCAAATAAAAGCTCAAGTGAACTTTACTTCAAATAAAGGTATGAAATGGTATAATATATTTCGAATAAGGGCTTGAAATGGCCATTTTAAAAAAATGCCTAACCTAAAAGACATTTTTGTCATTTCTTATTTTGTTTTTTATTTACTTTTTTTTTCTCAAATTTTTTTTTTTTTATTTTTAAAAATGAAAAAAAAACCTAAATTTATACATGTGACATATTTACCGGGAACTATTTTTTTGTGACATAAAAATCATAAACTTATATTTGTGTGTTCATTTCTCAAACTTGGAATAAATATGTCGTATCTTACGAGTTTGGGGTTTTGGTGTACACAAAAAGTTTGGGGTAAATGTGTCGTAGGAGGAGATGAAAGTTTGGGGTTTTTATTAAAAAAGTTTATGGTAATGTGTGTAGTTTAGGGTTTTTTGGTTTTTTTTGTTTTTTATTTTATTTTTTCTCAAATTTTCCTTTTTTATTTTTAAAAATGAAAAAATGAAAAAATAGCCACACCGAGGGGAGGGCTACCCCTCCCGCTTGTCGCGACCCACCGCTAGTGGGTGGTTAGTGAGGGCGACGAAGGCCGATGCGGTACTAGCGACCCCCGCCCTAAACGGGGTTCGACAACCCTTCGCCAAGGCGGGGGTCGCAACCCCTTGTCTAGATCCGGGAGAGGACTCGACCCTCTCTCACTTTCTTCATTTTGAAATGGGTGAATTTCGTTCAAATAAAAATCCAAAGTGGCTATTGTGTTTCAAAAAAGGATCTAGCATAAATGGCATTTTCGTCATTTCTTATTTTTTTATCTATTTTTTTTTTTTTTCGATTTTTAAAAATGAAAAAAAAAATAGCCACATCTGCGGGAGGGCTACCCCTCCCACCTATGGCAACGGGGGTCTGGCGGGGCGGCGCGGGCTGCGGCCCCGCCAATCGAGGCGAGGGCCGGCGACCCCCGCCCAAACCTAGGAGAGGGCCCGACCCCTCCCGATTTGAGCGAGACGACAGTTGTGGGCCGACCCCACCGGCCTTTGGGCCCCGGGCTCCCGCCTCGTATATATATATATTTTAATTTTTTTGTTGAATTTTAAAGAAATAGAAAAAAGAAAAATTTAATAAAAAAATGTCAAATATAGAAAAAGATCGAAATGCCCTTGAAATCAAAATTTTTTTTTGAAATTTCATGCCACTTCAAGTTCTTATTTGAAACAATGTTCACTTAAAACCCTTATTTGAAAAAATGATGGCACTTCAGGCCCTTATTGAAACAAAATTTATTTGGGGCCCTTATTTGAGAAATTAAGAGGACTTGGGGCCTTAAATGAAAATTTCCCTTTTTGGTTTTTTTCTTACTTTTTCTTCTTCTTTTTTTCTTCTAGACAACCCTCCCAAATGGCTAGCAAGCATCAACCCTCGTCGGACATGGTAAAAAAAAAAGAAAAAAACAAAAAGAATATTAAAAATTTTATTAAAAAATTCATAAAATTTTTAAAATTATCATGTTAGCGCCAGGTTGTGCCACGTAAGCAAGACCGTTGGCATGAACTTCAAGAATTGTTTGCCAAAATTGACCTAGAAGGCTATATTGGCAAATTATCAAAATGTTTATGACTCAATTATTAAAATTGGAAAGTTCAAGACTAAATTGAGATATGTACAATAGGTTTACAGCTTTTTTGATAATTTTGCCATCATAAGAAGAGGCTATGAGTGCTCTAAACTCAAGAATAGTTTTTTGACCAAAAAAAACTCAAGAGTTGTTTCAGAACAAGGCCGTCCTTTCCAACCAGGCTGTAAAGTGTGGTTTTCTTTTTCAGTAATTACCGAATTATCCGTGTTTTCGAGATATTTAAAAAGAAATACACAGGTGGGGTGATTTGGATTAAGGCCTTAAGCAAAATTATGGGCAGGCCGATCGGTTGACTGGGCTTCATTTTGGGCCAAGATGAACGCCTAAACGCCGTGTTCATTGGGCCTTGCCTGGTTCGGCCCAATTACCACCTCCATTTGCGGACGAAACGAAGTCGTATTTGGCCCCGAATAAACGACAAGTCGTTGGTGCTTGTTGTTGGCCACGGGCACTTTGGCTATCGCGACAATCTACATGGCTCCAGAGAGATTGTTAAATTAGGGCAGAGAGAGACGGAGATAAAGAGTGATCGCGAGAAAGGAGAAGAGAAGGAGAAGAGAAGGAGAAATGGGGAAGCAGCCGGTGAGGATGAAGGCGGTGGTGTACGCGCTGTCGCCGTTCCAGCAGAAGGTAATGACGGGGCTGTGGAAGGATCTGCCCAACAAGATCCACCACAAGATCTCCGAGAACTGGATCAGCGCCACTCTCCTCCTCGCCCCTCTCGTCGGCACCTACGCGTACCTTCTTTCCCCCTCTCTCCATGCGAATATGTTTAATTGAGATTGAAGTTGGATTCAAGTAGTGTTATTGGGATTTGCGATTCACCATTTGTTCTCCATGGAGCGACATGAGCCTACTCTTGTCGCGATTGTGCGGTCTGAGGGTTGGTTTTTTTTTTTTTTTGCGTGCTTGCGGGATAGATCGGGTGGTTGAGTCCGTGATGATGTTTTGTTTTTTTTTCTCGTTTTAGGGTTAAATTGTTGCAGGAGTGATTTAATGCTTGTTAACACTGGGGGCTTATGCAAGATTTTGCTTGGAATAATAGTCAAAGTTATTCGAGAGATTGAAATCTTTTGTAGTCTGTGAAGATCGCAATTGAATGCTTATTGAACAGTCAAGGATTGTGTTACTTTCGAAAGATGAGTATCGTTGAGTTTGGTGGTAGTTACGAATGCAATATCTTCTAGAAACACATGATGCGAGCTAATGAGTTTTCTGGTGCAGTTGTGTTAACTGACGTCAATTCACTATAGAGGGAGTCAAGAAAATTTGCAGACTAAACAAAATGAAGAGGGACTTTAATGGTTGGCCTCGAGCTTTTTCAGTTGATGAGTAGTGTTGACTGCCTAAGCTCTTTATACCTGATTAGTGCGTAAACTCCATTTTGACTGTGAGCAACTTATGGAATTAATGGATCAATGATGTGAGAGCTCCGCAACTTAGATGTAGGACCCAAATGATCACGAGGTTTGAGGATTCATGTGATTAATTGTTGCTCTCCCCAGTGTTGGAAACTCGAGCTTATTCTCTTATGCTGACTGATGTTTCGGGGGGAATATAGTTGTTTCCAAGTGTCGATAGACCTCCAAAATTTCGGGCCTTTGTCCATGTCGACGCTTGATAAGAAATTTGGTTTCATGGGTTTTTGTAGCGTAAGTTTGGAAAATAGCCACTAGCATGACTAATTGATTAGTCCAAAGGTCAATGGGCTTTTCCTTACTCATGTGTGGATGATGAACTTTGGAGCTACAAGAAAGAATTGTCAACATCTCGTCTCATATGCATCTCCCAATTCTCAATATAAGCAGGAGATCTGTTTGAGATGCTTGTAGGCATTGGGGATATGTGTCTTTTGTCTCGTATATTTGAGTGCAAATGTGTTTTCTTCCGGCAATGGGTCATCTGTCAGTTTTATTGCTCATGCTATCTGTTTTACCGTGGTACTATCCTTGTTTTCCTTTTAAGCTTGCAGGTGTTCTGTCAGTTTTATCACGTCATCCTAAAATTTTTGCATCCTTTTCAGTCGTTGGATAGTAATGTTCATTTGTTCTCACTTGGCTTCCCCAATTTTTTGACGATTGATGCAGCTATGTCCAAAACTACCAGGAAAAGGAGAAATTGGAACATAGGTATTGACATACATTCGTGGAGCTCGTGGTTAAGAGGACTTCAGGATTGCATCTTCTTGAGATGCAAAATTGGAGCTGGGGATTTTGAAATAACGTTTCAAGTTTTCTATTTTGGAGCCATTTTGAATAATTTTCTCGTTGTCTCCTGACGCGTGTGCAAGAGAAGGAAAATTTCTGGAGAAAACCTGGACTGGATTTCAATCCTTTTGTGATGACTCCTCTGATGCTGTCGTTATGTCAAACCTGGATGATTGCTTGAAGGAGTCAAAATAGCTGGAACGAATATATTTTGGGTACAGTTGTTTCTGGATTAAGTTCTCCAAATTTGTTTTCACTCATGTTTACTTATAAGGCTATCTGTTCTCAGTTTCCCGTCATGTTTGAACTATGGAATTTGCGATTGCCGTGCACTTGTGGCAGTTCTAATTCAGCCGTCCACGTAACTTGGATTAACCATTCCAGGAGCCATGGGATTCGAGCTTTTAGACCATAAATGCAACTTTGGAGCTGCTGATTTCCGACCTATTTGTGGTCTCATTTCTCGGAGAAGTGTCAAAAAATTTCTAAACTTATTGTTTTAAGTGTCAATTCAGTTCTAAATTTTTTTTGTGTCAATCCAGTCTTAAACTTTTTGCATTGGTGTTAATTCAATCTTAAATTTTTTGTTGGTGTCAATTTAGTCATAAATTTTTTGCATTTGTGTCAATTCAGTCATAAATGTTTTATATTTAGTCAATTGAGTTAATCTGGTCAATTTTTGGCATAAATCATTGATGTAGACATCGATTATTTTATGTGGCACGGAATAGTGCTAATTTGGACATTTTTTAATATTATTCTAATATTTTAAATAATTTTTTAAGTATTTTTTTGGTTTTTTAAAAATTATTTTAGATATCAAACAAATTTTAAAAAAATATCTAGGTTAGTGTTAGCCGTGCCACATGGGAATTGATGTTCATATTAGTGATTCAGGCCAAAATTTTTAAAATTAACTCAATTGGCATAAATGAAAAATATTTAGGGCTAAATTGGCATTAATACAAAAGATTTATGACTGAATTGGCACCAATAAGAGGTTTAGGATTAAATTGATATCAATGCAAAGGTTATGATCGAATTGACATCAAAAAAAAATTTAGGGATCGAATTGATATTAATGCAATAAGTTTAGGATTTTTTTGATACTTTTCCCTCTCATTTTTTTGTTCTATTTGTCGATTGACTTCTTGCGGGGTGCTGATCTGGAAAGATCGCGTGAGATCAAAGCGCGCACTAATTTGAGGAATCGGACTTCTCATTTCATGGTTAATGAGAGCTTCTCTCTATCGCTTGGGCACACATTTCATGGTTAATGAGCTTCTCTCTGTCGCTTGGGCGCACATCATGTCTTTCGTAGGGTTGAGTGTGATGTCAAGGTAGAATGGGACTTGGATAATAAGATATACATGACGACAATTCATTGTGATTGTTTAATTAATAATATATGTGGAATTTAGGAAAATCTTGAAATTTTAGGTTTCAGGTATGCAGGATAAGGCTCCAAATATTAAAAATTGAAAAATCGATTTTGATGGGTAGATTTCAATTTTCATTCAAGTCTGGGCCGACACTGGACCCGGTCAACCCTGGTCTTATCTAACTAAGAAGATGAATTCTTCTTCTTCCCTCTCTCGAGATGGGAAGATGCTTGCTTTTGGCAGCCGAAGCGCTAGACAGAGAGAGCGGCAGCTCTTTTTCGAGGCTTCGGAATTCGAACTTGGGCCTCTCCAGGCCCAGACTATAAATTGAATCGGAGAAGACGAGATCAAAGAATGGTCATCATCATCTTCAACCGCTGACTGCACCATCCTACGTCAAACTATCGACTGCGTTCTAGCTTCCCTCTGGGGGCTCTTCCCTCTGCATCACTACCTTTTTCTCGATCCTGCAAGTTCCTGGCAAAATTCGTGTCCTTCAATTCTGTATCGAAGCGTTCGAGTTCCGATTCGTACAATCCTACTACGATGTCACAACCCTCCTCGCGATTAATCCAAGGCTTTCTGAGATTGCATCGCCGCCACCATCAACTTCACCTACCGAAATCGTGCCCCGGCAACGCTCATTCCTCCTCCTCTCACTTCGCTACTGCAGCCTTTGATCCTTTCGCCCGCTTCTCTTCCTCTTCTTCTCTCTCTCGCTCGATTCCTTTCTCCAATTCGTCGAGCGCAGCCTCCTGCTACGCGCAAAATTCGTGCAAATCTAGAGCATTTGGTAATTTCGCCGCGTCGGAGATAGTCGCTCCTTCAAGTTCAGCTCACATTTCTCATAGGACGGGCCAACCTTTGTCCAAGAGTCCCTCGCGGGCTGAACTCGGTCAGTTGAGATTGAATTGTTATGGGGTCAGGCATTTCTCATTCAAAAGCTCGGGCAATGGGGGTTTTGCGAAGAAGGTTTTCGAGAAGCCGGCAATGTCGGTTCTTTCTACGTTTAGTAAATACCGGGAGGCCATTGGGTTGCAAGTAGAGTCGTTTTTGAGGAGCAATTATTTGTTCCTCGTGGGTGCTGTAGCTGTGTTGGTATGCGCCTTGTTGTGGAGGATCATGTTTGGGATTGCTAATACTTTCGTTGGGATCTCTGAGGGGATGGCAAAGTATGGGTTCCTCGCCCTTTCCTCCGCTATTGTCGCCTTTGCTGTGAGTTCGTGAATTTCCTACTTTGTTCATCTATCTGTGTAACATAGTCATTCCTATTGGCTAGAAAGAGGTAAAATTATACTGGGAATGATTGAATGCCTGTGCTCAGCATTTAAGTCTCGGTGATTGCGTAACTCTTAATTTTAGTCTGTTGTCCGTCTGTAAAGGCCATGATAAGAGCGAGACTCTACGGTTGGGAGGACTGCATTTGGATGGGTATGTCACCGCTAAATGCTTACCATTTCCCAATTGGTATTGGAGCATAAAATTGATTATCCAACCTGCATTTGTTTTAAGCAAGGCAAAGGTCTTGGATTTCCTGATGACTGTGATCTGCCGCAGTTTGTCAATTCTCTTTGGACAAATCTCTTTTTAAGTGAGCAGCTTCATTTGCAATGTGGCATTCTGCTACAATGCAGGTTCTGCCGCTGGTCAGGCTTTTAGGTAAGTAAATGGGGAGTGGCTGTAAGTGGAGCACTGTCAAGTTCTCAATTCTCCAAGGCAACTTCTTTGTACAGTTTTTTATGGGTTCTAGACAGAATCTTGAGGCTATGAGTAGCACTAATGACCTAATGAACTTCTTCCAGTTATGTGGCGAAAGATGTAGACTAGGCAGGCTTGCCAAGTTGTGATTATCTGAATTTGTTGTGTGAAGCACGCAACTGTCGTTTGAACAGAACATAGTATCATCGGCAAACCTAGTTTGGGATATTGATTGTCATTTGAACAGAACATTGTGTCATCAGCAAAGCTAGTTTGGGATATTGATGGGCTTGTAACAAGCTAATAACTATGTAGTTCTGGGCCCCATTATTCCATAGACAGTGTGTGCTAACTCCCTTACCAGTATGATCAATCGAAAATATCATCACCAATCACTTCCAGGTCATAAAACCTTAAAGTAATTAATGTCTGTCTTGGTTACCTAGAATTGGATATATTCCAAGCGTTCTTTGATCTTGGATCATGGGTTTTGTCAAAGTCTACGTGAGAAAACCCCTTCTTCTTGCAATCGCGAAATTTTGGCAGATTATGCCAATGCAGTTAATCCTGTCCCATTTTTCTGATTATGACTTTTGACTTTTGTCTTTAAGGGCCTCTATTTGCGGTCAAGATTCACAATTAATCCAGATAGAATATATAGAATGGCCATGAGGAAGCTGAATACACAGGCTGGAATTCTTGAGGTAATGGGGGCCCCTCTCACTGGATCAGATTTAAGAGCTTATGTGATGTCTGGCGGCGGTGTAACCTTCAAAAAGTTCAAACCCAGGCTCAGAGGCAAGAGGTGTTTTCTCTTATTCCCCATACGAGGTTCTGAAAGAAAGGGCCTAGTCAGCGTTGAAGTGAAAAAGAAAAAGGGCCAGGTTTGCCATTATATCCTCTGGCCTCCAATTGGTTGAGCATAGTTTCAAATGTTAGCTTGAGTTTACTTTCCATTCCTGTTATTTGTCAGCATTTGACATCATCTTGCTGTTAATTAGACCTGTCTGCTTCACGTAGAAAGATTGTTTTTGTTGGAGTCTTTCTCGAAAGTTTATGTTATTTGCTCTGTCAAAGAGTGATCACCAAGTCTCTGTTTTGAAAACCTCTTTCACTTAGTCGTTTGTTTTATTTTGCTTTATTCATGAGGTAAGGATGAATCCTGTTGCTCAATGAGCTTTACAAGAGAAGAAAGGGGGCCTGATCCTACCATGCATGCCTAATTCAAGTTTCGATCACGATGCGTGGCTTGTCAATGAAGTATGCAAATTGTCCGACCGGCAAAAGAAATGTGGTAGTCAAATTTGCGCAACTCTGTTGCTCTCAGCACTTTCGGTTCCCAGAACCTCAGCTGGGTGGAGAAATTTGAGACATTGTGGGATCTGACTAGGCTAGGCGATCAAGTTTCCAGTCACTCTCATTTAAGGGGTTTTGGATTGTTAAAAACTTGTTTGCATCGAGGAATAGAGTAACAACTTCCATGTCTTTATTTTTTTCGTTTTCATCTGGAGCAGAAAATGTCTCTGTTGCTGGGAAGCAAGTCTAATTTCCTTTTTTCCATTTTGATAAATGACTATTTTAGTATGAGTAATTGAGATACTTTATCTCCTTAAGATTTGTGAGGAAATAAAACAGCAGTCAAGTCATGCTAGCTGACGCATGCCTCATGCTTATTTGCAGTATGATGTTAAGTTGTTGGCCGTCGATGTTCCGATGTCATCAGGACCTGATCAGCGGTTATTTGTAATTGGCGACGAAGAAGAATACAAGGTTGGCGGTGGTTTGATATCTGAACTGAGAGATCCGGTTCTAAAAGCAATGGCGGCAACCAAGGAATTTGATCATCTTGATGAAATTGAGGAAGAGGAGGATGCTGAAAGAGAACTCCAGGAGGCAGAGAAGAAGCATCGCGAAGAAATCGAAAATCTTGAGAAGGCTGGCCGAGAGTGAGTGTTCATAAACACTTTCTCGTTGACTTATACGGTAGGACCGCACAGGAGGCCTGAAGCATTGTATCGCACGGGAGGCCTGAGGCAGTGTAGTCGCCCTTTCATGTGTTCTTGGATGAGTTCTTTCATTTCTTTTGAGCGGTGAAGCTATCCACGGGAAATAATCATCTTGTCACGTCGGCATTCTCGCTTCTCTTGTAAGGTATCGTTGGTTCGACTGACATGGATAGGGAGAGCTGAGATACTGTTTCTCGAAACTGAAATTTTCTGAAACTCAAATTTCGAACCTTTGTCGTGATGTTCGTCAGTCTGGCTTTCAGCTATGATTAGCCTAGTCAGTGAAATTTCTCTTGCTAGTTGCATCTCTCCTTGGCATCTCGGCATGCTCCCAAGCATGCAGGATTTCCCGGAAGAAGCACTTCATTTATGGAATCACTCTGGTTTTCAAGGTAAACCCGGCGATACTTCAGTTTAGCTTAAAGTGGAGACAACTGGAATCTTTAGATGAATGCTTCGAACCAATTGGAACACAGATTCTCATGAGTCCGGACTCACTAGATATCTGATTGCGAACTCACCTCTTGTTAGGATCCATCCGGGGTTGCAGCTTCTCGTGTGTTGAACTTACCGGGACGGGGAGGATCAACTCCATGACGATTAGGATATTGTAGAATGGCCTGAGCACACGACCGTAATCGTTTGGAAATCGAAACGGTAAATCGAAAAGAAAGTAGGTCACGTCGTGAATTATCGCAGAGGAGGACGTCATTTTCGTATTAGGAGATCGTAGAGTGGCTCGAGGGCACGACCGTAATCTTTTGGAAATCGAAAAAAAAAAAAAAGTTGGTGAAGTCAACAATTACCACAAAGGAGCCGCCAACTGCGGAGATTGATTAAAACTTCATAAATCATCCCATGAATGATAAATGATGAATGGAACGAAAGCAAAAGTGAGCTAAGTGAAACAAGGGACCTGGATGACCAAATTCAAGCGATCTATACATATAAAAGAAAGGCCAAAAAGAAACGAAAAATTACAGAACAATGGCCCATGCAGGTCTCGAACCTGCGACCTTCGCGTTATTAGCACGACGCTCTAACCAACTGAGCTAATAGGCCAATGGATGAGAGAATGATTTAAAATAAAAATTACTTCCATTACTTCTATTGCAAAAATTCCAACTTCCACAAGCCAGTTCGACTGAAGCAGCAGCATGCATGGACCCCAATTGTCCAAAAAGTCATAAACCTTTTGAAAATTTATCGATTCAATCTTAAATCTTTTAATCGTGTCAATTTAATCTTAAAACTAATTGATCGAAAGGACTACATTAACAAATTATCAAAAGGTTTATGATTAAATCGAAAAATCATCAAAATATTTATAACTAAATTGACATAATTACATTGCAAAAAAAAATGACACAATTAAATTCGATTAAAAAAAATTAACATAATTGAAAAATTTAGGACTAAATTGTCAAATTTTCAAAAGATTTAGAACTGCGTGGGCATAATTAAAAAGTTTAAAAAAAATTGATAAAATTTTAAAAAAAATTAAGATTTTTTGGATAATTATCCGAACCCTTATATTTGTTTCAAGTAAAAGGGTTGAAGCATAATTAAACCCGGATTGCAGATTCCAGATCTTTCATTATTACATGTGCTTCTTGTTATTCAAGAAGAGTAATTGCAGAACAAATCGCCACGAAACAACACGAGGACGCAGACGTGGTCCAGCCAAAATCAAGAAACCAAATATTATTCATTCGTTCATCCACAAGAAGCAGCCACCTTGACGAGCAACCCAAAGAGCAAGAACGGGGCGGAGAAGAACGGGCTGTGGTCGCTATCCAACGTGAACACCTCGCCGGGCAGCCACCTCGCGATCATCGCCTCCTGCTGCTCCGGCTTCACCACGCGGTCCTGCGCCGTCTTTATGTACACCCGCCTCACCCTCTCCGCTCCCTCCGCCTCCTCCTCGGGGAACTTCGCCGTCCTCAGCGCCGTGACCGGCCCCGGCTTCAACAGCATCGCGGCCAGCGTCGAGTCCTGCGACAGTCGCAGTAAAGATCGAGTCGATTCAATGTACCAATCATTGCGGTTAAGTCGACACATGAACGAGGAGTCAGTTACCTCGAGAGGGCTCATGTGATAGATGATACTGCGCTGAAATTCCTGCTTGATTATTACACTTGTTGGGGGTTTATGAGGTCCGAGCCCAAATGTCAGATCGTGCACGTCCCCAAATCCTGATAGATCTGGCGCTCCCTGTCAAGGGTTGACATCACCCTAATCAATTCAACATTCAACCCCCACCCTGAACTTCCATTAATGTCCACTCAGAACAGCAAACAATGCTCAGGAACTAACTCCTTATCCTTATCAGGCCAGTTCCACTGCGCGCTTGACAAGAAGATGGACAATGCAATTTCACCCACCAAAAAAGGAAAAAAGAAAAGGAGAAGAGGGAAAAGACAATGGTGTTTGGTTAGTGGATGAGAGAGAGAGAGAGTGGGGAAGGAGACAAAACACGGGGGCAGTTATAATTGAGGAGAGACCAGACATATCATATGGTGCATCTTTGTCTGGTTGGAGATTGAAAGGGGCACTGAGTTTCTTTGGCTACTGGAAGTTCCGGTGGATTTTGGTTTCGCTTCATTGTTATCTTCAACAGTTGATGACTGATCATTGATGCTGACTCGACCCTGAGGAGAGGAGCCAAGTTGCGCGTTTCTAGCGCAGATTTTCCGGCAAAATTAAAAAGGAAATCTTTTAGTTAATTCATCAGAAGAATGGAAGACAGCTAAAAGAAACCCAGGATCAAAATCTGAATGCTTTTTGTTGGATTTTGTTTCATCTTTTGCTTGGTCCTGCAAATCAGCTTCCACTGTTCCAAAGCATCTTCATTGTGAGCTCAGAAAAACATGGTAACTTTGGTGAACACAAAATCACGTTATTGGGTAAATAAAAAGAGCTTGACCAGTCATGACAATCTTACATCTCCAGCCTTCATGGAATTGCGCTGCACAGTGGATGATCTGATCTAGGGTCCTAACAAGAGGACAGCTTCGGGAAAACCGATCACTGAAGACAAGGGACAATTCATTGGCATAACACTTAAAATTTGCTGCTTTGAAGGTCTATATACTCGCTCTACTGTGTCTAAATTTCACCCAACATCAATTGTAGATTGGCATAACACATAAACTTGCAGCTTATAAAGCAACCATGGATAGAGAGAGAGGGGGAGAGAGAGAGAGAGAGGATGAATAATTGAGAAGAGAAAGTTTACATCTTTAACGTCTTGATCTGTGTGGAAACCATACTTGAGCATTGTGGCGGCCACATAAACAGCAACCCTGATTTTTCCTGGGAATTTGCCTGAAGCCTGAGTTACACTCAGCCCTCCTGCACTGTGACCCACCAAGATCACCTGTCACCCACCAATATCCGAAATTCACGTCCTTAGATTATCAGCCAAAGATCAGCTCTCACCCACCAATACCCACCAAGAATTGGCCTCTTGTAACAACCCGCAAATGATCATATATGGACTACGCAGAGTAGTATAGGATAAGAACCTGTTCATCTTCCGGTAAGGTTGACAGGAAGTCCAGCAACGGCTTGTTGTACTCGTCGAAGGTGAGGACGGTGTTGGGGTCGGTGGGGTCGATGCCGGCGCTGGTGAGGTCAAGGCAAGAGACGGCGTAGCCGGAGCTCTCCATGAGGGACCTTATCTTGTACCAGCACCACGCTCCCCCTCCAATCCCGTGCACCAGCACAAAGTGGGCTGGCTTTTCTGATGCTGTTGCTGCTGCTGTCTCCGCCATCTTCACTTCCTCCCCCATTCACAATCTTCTCTCCTCTCTCTCTCTCTCTCTCTTCGTTACAGAGAATGGCCGGCCTCTGCAAGTTCTTTTAATTCACATGCGTAGCTGGAGTGGATTCATATTGGTGTCGTGACTCTCCAATGAGGCAATGAGCATGTCATGACCTTCATCCATGGCTTTCCCTTTATCCGATCATGAGCCAAAGTGCCAACCATGCCATATCCATGAAGGGTCAGCACAGATAAAACCATTTTTCTAGAAGGGGCATTCCTCATGATGGACGCATGATTAGTGGACGTCGAAAGTCAAAGCCACACGTGGCGGAAAGACGCATCGGGTCCACGGAACTTCACGTGCGCGCGCGCACCACTAGATTAATCATAAACCGAAGAAGGTTTTCTTTTCTTTTTTGGGGTCGAAACCTTTGAAGTTTAAACATAGCATTCCTTGTTAAGTCTCATTAGATGACAGTTGAACCCTTCTCAAGTCTCATTAAACGACAGGCCCAAACAAAAAGTCTTATTAAATGTGTCTTAAAAATTCAAAATTTGACTTTTTCAAAAGCGTGAAGTTTCTAGAAATCGGTGAATATTGTAATTTTCGATTTTCGTTAATTTAATAATATCCAGCGAAAATCGAAATAGATTAATCATGTCAATTTGTGTCTAACAAAAAAGACAAAATTTAATAAATTATCGTACATACCTTACACAAGATATATATCGAAAAGGTTCTTACTATCATGCCAGTATGAAATACGGTAAAATACTATATATAAAATTGGAGGTGGATCCCGCCATGTCCATTGACTATTTTTTTTGCTATCCATAATACTTGCGGTTGATATTATACCGTTACACTTGGAGATTTGTCCTTAAATCCAAAGCAGCAAGTTATAATTTTATTAATTTAATAAAGAGTTTGTCGAGCGGTTGTGAATTTTAATTTTACCTTCTTCTTTTTTTTTTTATACTCTTTTCTGTTTGTTTCTTTGTATGGAATTGCAGACACTCTAACCATGCCATTCTATTTTAAATAGACAATTAATCCATTGCGTAAATCATCTCTTGTTTATTCTTTATTAAAACCTTTTTTCTGACTATGACTAAAACATTTTGACCAAAGAAAGATGAGATTCTTTTTTCTTGCCAATATCATCAGCGAGGTTGACAAAATTTTTATCAGTAAATCTAATAAATTATGTAATTCTTTTGGGCCTCCATGTTTTAATGAGTTCAGCGTAATTCATAGTCACTAATAATGATCCGTCGTTAAACAAGAATAATTCGATAGAATTATTGTTTTTTTTTTTTTGGGTCGAAATAGAGTTACTATATTTAGCAACGTAAATTCGGAGGTCACGTGAATGAATCGAAGATGAAATAACGGTATGAGTAATTATTTGGGTAAAAGATATACACAAGATTGAGAAAATTTCTTGGCCCATAATTGTGTACTCGTACTCCATCGTGATAAATGGACTAATTATTACTTCATTTGCAATTCGAATTTAAATGAAAAATCGCGAGGAAAAAACAGAGGAAGAAGAGATTAAAAGGGCAAAAGCTCCACGTGGGTTGCAGGGGAACAGTCATTCTCTTTTGGCTTTTGGCATGTCTTTCATCGTATCGTTATCGTATGTACGAAAAAGCGGTGAAAAGTCAGACAGCTGGCTGTGATGACGTCATTGTCTGTAAAAGCATGACCAGGACCACGGCCAGCCAAGCACTTGATAATTTACTTTGGTTTCATTCTAATTGGATTTAGCTGGCACCCTTCAATATATATATTATTTTCCTCTCTATTACTTCTCTTTACCATACTGAAATTTTTTCTCTTTTTCTCTAAAAATGTTTATGTTTGGAGAGTAGACCGGCTAAAAGTCCGTTTTGACCCATTTTTATGCCGATTAGACCCATCAACTTTTAATTTATCGATCGGATCTATCAATCGACATAACTTTTTCAATCGAGTATTCTTGCAACCCTACTTGAAAATCGAATAATTTGATTCGATCATGCCGTATGGCCAGCAATAATGTGACGTAAAAAGAACTTCCACAGTGGCTTGCCAATTAATGCAAAGGCTTGAGAAATTGAAGTCTCGAATCAAGAAGAGTTTTAGCACTCCCGATGTCCTTTCCCGAAATGAGAAGATGGATCCGTGACACGTGGTCACAATCCTATAAAAGGCACCTAGGTCGATCGAGTGATTGAATAGACCAATTCCATTTTGACCTCTCACCTCGAGAATTCAACCGTCCCTAGCTCATAATTCACGGCAAATTCAAAGGATGCAAGCTTTATCCGGAATGCAATGTGGCAGGTGGGACGAGCCATAAATATTTTAATTTGACCGTCACGGACAGACTTTCATTGGACGGAAGTTAAATAAGCGTGCCAAATTCGAACGGATGGCTTGGGCTGTCCAATGAGGTTTCATGTGCGATGGCGTTGACTTTGACTTCAGATATTTCCGAACCAATTAGAATCCACCGATAAGAGGCCAACGTCGCGAAGTCGAACATTGAGTGCCGCGCCAGCTTACGAAGTTGTGTACCGCCGCCGGCCCACGGTCCACATTGCCCAATGGATGATGGGATGCTTCCGTTTCCCACTCGCGTTCGACAGCGAAACTATTTTCGAAAAATTATTTCATGACTTTTCGATGTTTGGACGGTAGATGACTGATCGATCTACGAAAAAAAATATTTTGCATTGACCGAAAACAACAAGTTTAAATTTAGGGAAAACGATTTCCCTTTCTAGTAATAAGAAAATCGCTTTCGCTAAAGGCTTTCTTTGTTTCGTAAAAAATGAACGATTTGATAAATATTTCCACAAAAATCAATCGTTCGTATGGCTCGAAATAACGAATCAATGGAAAATTTTTCATTATCGATCGTAATCTATATCTAAACAATTTCATGGACAATAAAATTAATTTCTTAAGTAATGCAAGCGATCTATTTTAGGAAACTATTTTTCAAATTCTTCATTTTTTGTGAAACAGATGGAGTCTAAATCACCGAATAAATGAAAACTAACCATTTTCGGAAATAATTTCCTGGGAAATATTTCTCTTTATCATAAATTTTTTAGCAAAACAATCGCACTCTCATTTTTTTTTTGAAAATATTACCCTAAATTTAATAGTATTTAGTCAACGGAAACATTTCATCGTCGGCAGCAAATTACATCTAAATATTTTCACGGGCAATAAATTTGATTTCTTTTAATTTATTTCTTTAAGTGATGCATGACAATAAGCTTTATTACACTATTTTTCCAAATTTGTTTATTTCTCTATGAAACAAAACGAACCTAAATCACTAAACAAATGAAAACTAACACATATATATATATATAAATCGTAAAGTTTTTTGAGAAACAAATACACTAGAAGTCACTGTATCAAAGATGGGTTTTTCCCCTTGGTAAAATTAAAGATAACTTCTGTCATCTGGGGAGGAATTCTAGACCTTTTGTCTGCTTGATGCTAAGCCAAGAACAAATGCATTCTGCACTAAATTTTGGGGGTCATCTTATCCTTACAAGTTACGTGGTCTCTTGTGCGTCCAAATGTTAGCGGACGGGGAAATAATTGCTATTGGAAAATGAAGTTCCACCCGCCACAAAAGGCATGAGCCTTTAAAATTATTGAATTTGGTGGGCGGTTAATGTTGGATTGGCTAATTCGTGATGTGGGGTTGTTTGTCTCTAGGACTTTCTGTGGATTGGTTGGGTAGAAAAAGAGCCTAATGTTTTAGACATGACTAATGATCCTACACATCACCTTAATGAGCTCGAGTTGATTGGGAAGCCAAGAGTCCCGGGGTAGTACTGGTGCCAGATCTTTAACATTAGACGAAGTTTTTAAATTGGTTATTATTGGCGATAACCCCGGAAGATTGATCGAGGGTATTGTATAAGAAAACTTTTAATTTCTATCGCGTCAAATCGCATTTCGGAAGAATGATTAGTGCGTTGAAGATCATTATGCTTGCTTATATAGTCTGGCCCGACTGAGATAGGGTCGTGTTTGCTCGCCTTGATTTTTCTTGTATTATGGATTCCAAGGAAATGAAGGGGGATTTCGGAATGTGTTAAAGGAAGTTAATAAGCATGTGAAGATTGACACTCCGAAGGAGTTATTTTTGTATTCCTGAGTTTTTAACAGAGCTAAATTATTGAGTAAGCCGAAGGCTGCAAGATCAAGGGACACAGCATTATGAATGAATAATTGAATAAACAGGGTCATGACACTATTACAACTTGATTTGGACAAAGTAATGAACACATAAAAAATGTCATTAATGCCAAAGTCTCCATTTTTGCATCTCTTCCTCTATTTTGGCAAAGAAAAGGGTAAAAGCAATTGATGTGGGATCCCATTAGTATGATAATGTGACGATATCACGGTGAAATGACAGACATAAGATCGGAGATGGGTCTCACCATAATTGCTATATATTTTTTGAGAATCATAACACTTACGATTGATATTGCACCGTTATGTTATACCGTTATACTGTTGGCTTCTCAAATTCTAAAAATAAAATCTTGTTGGATTAATACAAGTGTTGGTTAATCAAGAGTCTTGAACTTTAGTCATGGCCACGGGCCGGAATCGACCGATTCCCGTTTATGAATCGGCGGTTTCGATTCGTGGCCATGGGGAACCGAGAATCGGAACCTTAGGGGGCTATTTTGATTTAGATTTTGAACCGGTGGTTCCGGGCCGGTTAGGCCCGGTTCGGTTCAAAATAAAAAATGGAACCGCCGGTTCCGATCTTTAAATTTAATTTTTAAATAATGAATTATGTAATAAAAAAATAAATTATGAAATAATAAAATATTAAATACGAATTATAATCAAACTATAAATTATAATCAAATTGGGGGGGGGGGAGGGGTTTGAACTTAATGAATTATCATTAAGCGCTTACATATCTTCTTGGGGATAGAAGAATCAAAGCTCATATAGTTCTTTTACCTTTGATAACCTCATATTTACCTCATCGTCAATCGTTGCTAACCATTTCGGTACCTATACCCATGGCGGCCGTATCTCCATCATTGAAGAATTCGGCTTTTTTGTTGCGATCCATCTCTTGTTGTCGATGTTGAGCTTTTGTCAAATCATCAACACAAGCTCGAGTCTCCATCGAATCCGGAGCTAATCTTGAACGTTGGTCATCCAAAATGTTACCTCCACGCTAAATGCTTGTTTAATCGCAACCGTTGAACAATAAATTACTAAAACCTATATTGCGATGAGAACAAGAATTAGGAATTGGGTTGAATGCCTTTTCCACAAATCTAGAATTGTGAAATCGTGCCACTTTCGCATTCACCAAACTCAAAAGAAATTGTTAAATACATCTCTATTTCAAAAATATTTCCTATTGCCCCTTTTTATTTTTTATTTTTGCCTATTCATCGATGTTTGTACCCTCTACTAATTTTACCTATGTCCCCGCTTTGTATGTCACTAGGTTGGGAAGATCCACTATCACCTAGATTATATTTACTATGAAATTCATTATATAATTCTAATATTGCGTTTTAACCACTGTTTGTATAGCTCTAACATTTGCCATTTCAATCAAATGTACATTCATAATACATAGTCAAATAATCACCTAAACCATTTAATTTCATACGTTGATTGAAAACACAAGCAACTAAATAAATAAGAGGAATTTCAGCATAATAATATAGCCATTTTGTTGGCATTGCTATAATAGTCGATATAGTTGATCATCTTCTTCATTTTCTTCAAAAACACCAGAAATATTAATACACTATATTAAAAATAAATGCGTAGTAGGATAATAAACACCGGAAAAAGTATAAATTACATCATTAAATACTTTTAAAAATATATTTTTTGTTAAAATATCCCACTCTTGTGGGTATAAATTAATTTGAGAAACATTATCCGAAATAAATGTACATAATAAATCTTTATATGCAAAGATTGATTAAGCAACTCGTACGTAGAATTCCAATGAGTTGGAACGTCTATTGATTTTTTTTTCATTTTCTTCCATGCATTTTACAAAATCTGCCACATTCTTTCATAATATGGGTATGTTTTCACAAAAATTGAATTGATATTTTTACTCGGGTTGAGAAAAATATCAAGAGTTTTTAAACTATATTGTACACATAAATTTAAAACATGGTAATCACATTTAATGTGAAAAGATTGTCCACCAAAAGTGTGTTTATAAAACTTTTGTAACTCGAGAATTGAAGTGGTATTTGCCACGGCGTTATCAAAACCAACTAAATTTTTTTATTAAGCAAATAATATTATTTTAAAACTTGCATAATTATTCTATAAATATTATTTGCCGTATGCCTATCATCAAAAACTCTAAATGCAATAACTCTTTTTGAATGTCCCAATCATCATCTATCAAATAACATGTGATACCCATATGAGAACGAGTTTGCCAAAGATCACTCTAAATGTCGCTACCTATATGCACACGTCCATTAAAATTCATTAGAAAGTTTTGTAAATCTTTTTTTCCTCTTTTATAAATATAAAAAATTTGGCGTTTAATTGTATTTCTTAAAACGGATTTTGCATGTGGAGTACATGCGGTTTGTATAAAATGATTAAAACTAAAATTTTCACCAAAATTAAATTATAAATTGCGATACATTTAGCTAATTCTTTTTTATAAGTTTTTTTTATTATAACGAAATAAAGGAGGAATGTTAGGATTGGTGTACCTAAAAATTTATTGTTGCTCAGTGTCGATTCCCTCTTGAGTTGGATGTTTCGCCCTAAGATGTCGTTTAAATGTTCAATATCCGACTTCACCTGTATATTTGTATATTACCCCACAATGTTTACAAACTACACAATATCTTTTTGCACCAATATCAAATCTTTCATTCTTCATGAGGTGGTCCCATATGTCGGATGTAACCTCCCGTTCGGCTCATTTGTTGTTGGCATTTTTCCATACCGGTAGGAGGATGAAGACTTTCTTGCGTTGGGGCGTACTCTACATTGGGAATAATGTTGACATCATCAATATCGAATCCCTAATCTGGAAAATCACGAGGATTATGAGGATAATCGGATTCCCCATCTTGTTATTTGCTTTGTCACTAGTTTTGTTTCAATTTGTCATTTTTTGAGAGAATTATGTGGAAGATGGCTTTGAAATTTGAGAGAATTTAGCGGATTGAGATAATTTGAGAAACATTAAGAGAAAACATGAAAGATGGAAAGACGTATTTATAATAGTTAGATAGAATTTATAAATTAAATAAAAAAAAAGGGGGATGATGACCGTTAACTTGGGGAAAGAACCGAATGGCTTTTCCCCTTATTTTATTTTATTTTTATTTTTATTTTGGTTTTGGTACCGGCTAGTTGCCGATTCATTGTAATGGAGACCCCGTAACAGGCCCCTATGACACAGGCCAATTTTGATTTGGAACAGACGGGCCCGGTCGACGGGCCTATTACAGGTTTGACCCGAGCCTGTTCTGGGTCCAAACCGGCCCGTGGCCATCACTACTTGACTCAAGACTAGTAGCTGGATATTTTTCTTGGGTAAAATAAATCTGGAAATTCAAAATTTGGAACTTAAGAGGGAAAAGATGGTGGAGGGGTATTTTGGGGAAATGGGCGAAAAATAATTCGGACCAAAAAGGCGGGCAAACAAGAAGGTCCCTCCCAAATTCGGGCCTCTTTCCCTCGCATGCCTCTTTCATCTCTCTGTCTCCACATACTCTCTCTCTCTCTCTGTGCGTGTTCCATCAGTTCAATTCCGCCTTCAATTCGAGTTCTCAGAAGGTAAGTGAACTCGGGCTCTCCTCAAAAACGCCGCTTGTGTCTCCTGTTTGCAGCTTTTGACGGGTAGATCTGTAACGCTAGGCGCTGCATTTGTTGCTTGCTCGAATCATGGCCTCTTTGCCTCAACTTGCCTTCGGGATCTCGTTCTGCGGCAGGCTGTGCGTTCTCTTTTTCAAAAAAAAATTGAGATCATTGATGATGGTTGTCTATGCCCTTCATTCGGTACTAGAATGCGCGTCTTTGTGCTGTGCGTGCGATACGGAGAAGTTGGCCGAGTGAAATGCTGTGTGTGGGCGCTTTTCTTTGTGCACGCGTGCTTTGCCCTTTGCCTTTGTCTGCACAGGATAATTGAGCTGGGTGTCCTTGCTTGGGTAAATCAGTTCCTTCGGTGGTTAAAGAATTATGGGTTTTTTACTCACCTATTTTTTCTCCAGGGTAAGTAAGCATTATTCCATTAATAGAGTGAAAGCTAGCGGCTTTCACGGCATTGAAGCAAAACTGAACAAGTTTCTGAGACCCTGCTTCTGGTCATCAATGATCTTTGGGCTGTCTAAGCAAGTTTTCTTGTAGAATTTTCTCGTTCCATGTGAATCCGTTACCGGTTCCATTGTAATTTAATTCGTCTTTTAACCGTGACACCTGAACGGCGTTGAAAAAACCAGAACCACTTTGGGAGATCGAGTTTCAGGACTCAAGTTGATATACTTGAAGGTTACTGCTAACCATAGTGTTCTACTTATTTTCCTTTACATGAATGTCTTGCATCAAGAACACCGGGGTTGGGTGGAGATGGATCTGTTGTCTGTTTTAGCCATAGTTTGACTCTTCCTAAGTTTTCTGTGGGCATGTGGAATGCCTACCTCTAATTTGCCAGCTCAAGCATGACTCATATACATGTCTCTTTTGTCATAAAGGAAAAGGAGTTGTTTAGCCAACCTTTGCCGCAATAGTCCCGACAAAAGCCCATAATATTCATCAAGAAGGGCTGTGAATGTATGTAAAAAGGTCGTATTGCGTGAATGATTTCATTTGAAATTTCTAAAATTAATTGCCATTGGCCTGTTACCCACACTATTTCAATTATCGCATTACCAATTTAGATGGTGATTGGTGGTTCTAACCTTTTCACAGTTCTTGCAGTTTCCAGTGTTTGTCAGTCTTTCCTAGTATGAAAAGTTTACTTTTGTGGCATCAAAAAGTATGGTGATGTGAAGGACAAAAACAACGGTGGAAATATTACTCAGCTATCCCTTTTTGGATTTTGTATTTGCTTTTTTCAACACTAAAATATGGTGTCTATATGTTAGTTGTTCTCGATGACCGCTAGCATGCATCTGCAGTAAGATCTATGCTTTTTGCATTAGTTAATTAAGTGACCAACTAGTGACATTGTACCTAAGCCATGTCAGATAACAGCTGATTAAATCTGTGAATGCCACATTACAGAAGCTATAAACCACCAAATTTAAAACCTATGAAATGGCGTTCATCATCTGCACAAGTATCGTTAGTTTCTGATTATCAAAGTGGCACAGGTAAAAACAATGTTCCCACTGGCTGATTACTGGAGTACCTCCTTGCTTTAAATCACTTCCATTTGAGTGATCGCTTTTCTCTGCTTTATTGCTTTAGCTTACTTGTTTTGGTGATATTTTCGTATTATTCGTCTATTGATATCAAGGATGGCTAGGTGTTGCTCCTGTTAAAATGATCTATCTTATATCTTATATCATGATTTTTCTTTCAATATTTCCTGATAGTAAAGGTAAATCCATTAAGGGAGAAACCTTGAGATTTCATGTTCTTGAAGTATTGCTCATGCTGTCATAGGCATCATTGTACTATTTGATGTCACCAGGTTGATATGGAGAGAACAGGCTCAGATAAGCTGCAATCAAGTTGGTTGGATACCCACTTTAGTTCTTTGAAGTCCACATGGCTTTCAGAAAATCTTCAGTGTAAGCGTCCTAGATCAAGTAGCTCCTTGTTTACTATTCATTGTAGATCCTTAATTATCATATACCTTCTTTTCCCATTAGAGAAAAGATTTATGTTTAAGTCAGCAACCTTTATTAATAGAGATGTATCTCCCTTCACTTTCTCCAAACCGGTAAAGATTTTTTCTTTCTTTTGATTATTGAAAGTGATTAGCATTGATGTAGCACCATGAGTCCCACAACAAACAAATCTTTAGGCTTCACATGCATAGCATCCTAAGCAGCACACCTAAGAGAAAAATTGCATTGCACAATCCCGAAGCAAATACTTGCAAAATTCTGATAATCGTCAACTCCATTGACAAAAAGAAGATTAAAACAATATTTAAAAGACTCTAAAGTTCCACTCCTAGTTGAAATAGGAAATCTCTAAATGAGGAACATAATGCAATAGGGAAGCATAACATCCTACATAAAATTAAAAAAAAAAAAAACTTTAAAATTCTCGTACTAATTAAATCCGAAAAGATATGAGACTGCGAATGACTCTTATTTGATTTGTGAAGTCCATCTTTGCCAAAAATTGGTGGAGATGTCAATATTTGAACAGATACACGCTTGCACCATTTTGTTGGCTGGATCATGCATCGTGACAGTATGGACAAATTTTGTGGCCTACAGATATGAACCACAACTGCAAAGAAATTATGAAACTCATAGATGAAGGCAGTGGTTCGGCTAATGGGGTTGATATATATTATCCAAAAAGGCCCCAGCTGATTGCTGTAGTTGAGGAAATTTACAAAGTGTATCAAGCATTAGCTGAACACTGTGATCAGTTGGAGTTGGAGAGGCATAATCCAGAACCTCTGAGATCCGGATTGGGACAGGGCTCTCCGCAATTGACTCCTGGTACAGGTGCATCTTTTAGCTCTGGTGATGGCAGCATTGACATTTCAAAGGAACATTACGAGTCATCTTCATTTTCCTCGGACTCTGAATCAGAATCTATCAACTGCTCTGAGAGTACCTACAACAGCAAGGTTACACAGACGAATGGCATTGGACAGCAACGGGAGAACAGTGAGCTCAGTATGGATATTATAAGGAAGACAAAAGAACACGCAAGCTACAAGGAACTGGTTGCTAGAAACATCCGTTCTGAGGAAGAGCTAAGGCTTTTGAACCAAAAGCTCCAGCAATCAGAAAATGAAATAGCCAGATTGAATAGTGCCCTGGAGAAGGGCCAAACAGTTGCTGGTCATTTGCAGGTTAAGCTTCAAGCTGCCCACGATGAGATCAGAGCCAGAGATGCCAGCATTGAAGATCTAAATCTAAGAGCTTTGCAACTGGAGAACTGGCTTGCTGAACTTCAAAATCGTATTTCAGACTCCAGCCAAAAGGCTGAAATGTTGATGAAAGAGCTTGAAGTAGCTCAAGGAAAGATTCAGAAATCCAATGAAGATACGGCATTGCTAACGGCTGAGTATGACTCCGAGAGAAGGCAGGTGTTGGAACTGCAGGGATTGGTTTCTGGGTACAAATCTGATGTTTCTGATCGTGATCTTGTGATCATGGATTTAAGAGCTGCACTATCTGAGTCGCAGCAAAAGTTGTTCACTGAGAAAGAACAACTGCTGTTACAAATAGCTACTTGCAAAGAAAGGCAACAAAGATCTGAGGCAGGATTAAAGGAGTGGGAATGCAGGGGCAAATTGTTGGAAGAGAATTTGAGGCTTCGTGAAAATGAAACGAATGCAATGAAAGAAGTGCATGATGCTGAAAAGAATGATATGCAAGTCGATATCCGCCACTTGAAGGAATCACTTGCTAGTAAAGATAGCCAAGTGGAAGAGTTGAACATAGACCTTGACAAACTCAAACTGAAATATGACATGCTGGTGGCAGAGAGAGATGGGTTGGATGCTCAGATTAAAAACCTGTATGCTGAGGCAAGCGCTAAGAATGATCAGATGCAGCAAATGGAGAAGCACATGTGCAATTTGCAAAAGGAACACCAGGAACTGATCACGGGTTCTGCACGGGCACAGAAGCTTGTGGGGGAATTGCGATCGAGAATGGAGCAGCTAGAGGATGAGGTGAATAGTCAGAAATTAGTGATATCGGATGGAGCTGAGAAGAAAAGGGAGGCCATACGGCAGCTTTGCTTTTCATTGGAGCATTACAGGAGCGGATATCAGGAACTTCGTCAAGCTTTTCTTGGACACAAACGACGTGCGGTCCATGCCTCATAAGTTGATTGCTTCGCATATGTTTAGTTTCCCGTGAAATTACAAGGTCCCTGGTATGATCTGTGTATGTTGTATTCTTTTGGTGACAATCCGTAGTTTGAACTTGAAGTCCTCTTTCTCTGTGGAAAAGTGCTAGAGCTTTGATTTTTATCATATGGAGTCCAGTAGGCCATTCATGGGCTGGGTTTTTTTTTCAGTAGTTGGGCTGCCAAAGTTGGGGCACCTAATGAAATTTGCAGCATCATTTCGACAGACCTCAAAATCCTAGTTGAGTTTTTTTTTTTTAGGTAAAAAAAAAAAATCCTGGTTAAGTTGAGCATTGAGGAAATGCAACATGCGGAGGATCTGATCATGAGTCATCATTACAGAAGTATCACATGAGCCCATGCTAATGCTGTCAAATGTTAGTGTCCCTCCAGCACATTGAGTACATAGGAAGACGTGAATCATACACTATCTACTGTATTTGTTTTTTTTTGTAAAACATTGGGGGCAACCTGGCACCAATATGCAATTTGTATGATTGTCTCTCATTTCCTCAAGATGATATGGTTTTGAGTGCCCTGTCCATCCGAGTCCATCATGGGGCTTGGCGTCCTTCGTTTCCCTTCTGTGATTTCATCGCACCGTTGCCCCATTTCACCTTCTAAAGACGTTCAATCTAACACCAGACTACGACTCCTTTTAAGTACAAATGTTCTCTATCCGGTCTAACGCGCAGAAACATGGACTCTGTTTTTGACAATATGAATCCTGAGCTTTCACTTTGAGAGTCCTCTGCACGGCAAGGAGCCAGGGTCAAAGTTCTTGAGCTCAGGACGGAATAAAATAAGATTGGGTCGGCTTTCATTGCTTTGAGCACCAAAGGAAAGAAACACTAGAATGCGTGTGGAGGGGGACTTACTCGTGTCCAATCAATACAAAAGAAAGTTTAGAAAAATTTAATAAAAATTGGGTTACTCATAACTCATAAGTTGTCTCCATGAAGTGGGGACCGAGTAAAACTGTTCTGTACATAATTTGGTGAGTTTGACTTCAAAAGGTGATGGTCTGAAGCACTCGATAGCTTGTGTAAAACCTTGTCTCGTCACTCCAGGAAGGAGCAAAGTCAAAGTCTTGCTCTTCACACGGTCTCGCTTCGAAGAAACTTCACTGGAAGCTATCTGCAAATCCCGCGGTCGTTGGTCTCAGTGGGAAGTTTCAAGATTGACTAGGTCTTGTTAGATGTCTTCCTCTGGATTATGACTAAAATAAGCTGGGTTGAGAAAGGGAATCTCAGGTGGGTAGAGAGTCAATTGGCGTTTGGACTCAAGAACATTTGTTTGAATAAGGTCCTTGTATGCCTTTTCTTGATTTCAGATTTGAGTTGGTCCAGTTGGGGTTGGTGAAATCTCCTCGAGCATCATTTTACCTGTACATGTTTCCTCGGTGTGGGGCAATTCGACTATTCAGAACTTGGCACATAGCCTACAGAATAATTCACTTATTTTCCAACATAAGCCCATGTTATGTTTTGTGGACCGTTATCTTTTTGCTCAAAGACGTCCAGAGATGCAAGTGAATGGCTAACTGCAAATTCCTCTTTCATACTAGATGTTTTTTCCAACAAAAGTTTCATCTTTTATGCTCAATGACATACATATGATGTGGATTTCTGCACATTAACTTATAAATTTCTTTTCACCAGTTAGTCCACTGCCTGCCCTTCACGGTAACGCAAGTGTTACGTAATCAAGAATCAGTCAACAAATGTAGGATTCATGGAAATAGAGCGACGAGATGTGAGATCCACAAGGTTTGAGATTTATAAGAAAGGACACGAGTTCACGAGAATCCTGTCGTGGGATTGCAGCTTCATACGCCAAGGCAGTTAATCAAGCCGTTAATGGGCTGGTGATTGTCTGCAAGAAAACCGTTCAAGAGGAAGATGAACAGTGAGAGACCGGTCAAAGGTAAGCAGTGACCCGTTGGTCGTCACCCCAATTTGGCTTTAAATAGTCGGGTTGCTCGCTTTACCGCCCTGACAGACAACCCGTCAGGCCTCACCTCACTACAGTTTACATCCTCCTTCTATAGAGAGAGAGAGAGAGAGAGAGAGAGAGAGAGAGAGAGGAGAGAGAGAGAGAGAGAGAGAGCTTTCCTCACTGAAAAAGCTCGAAAACTACGGAGGCTCGGCACTCTTTATTCCCTTGAAAGCAAGAACGAGGACGAAGCATCTGCAAAAGAAGAGGAGGGAAGAATGTCATAATGAACACCGAGCAAAGTGATAACTTCTCGAGCAAAGAAAGAAGATACTTCCTTTATCATCTTCCCGAGGTTAGTCGTTCTTCACTCCCCCCAACAAAAAAAGAAAATGAAAGATAAAAATGCATGAAGTGTACATGAGTAATAGAAAGTTATGTGGTTTTTTTTTTTTTTCGAATTCTGGTACCATCAGAATTTCCCTTGGGCCATTTCTACGTGCGGTAGAACAATAGTTCTGTCTCATGCACTTCTTGTCTTGCGGAGTTTGTGGTGTTTCATCCAAGGTCGGTTGGGTCTTCTAGCTTCATCTAGATTTGTGCATTAACTCGATCTCATTTTGTACTTGCCTCGGAATCACGGGTCGACATGACGTTTTCTTCTTCATTTTGCTGTTGTTCTCTTCAATCCCTATAAATGTCCGGTCATAATTTTCTAGATTATCCTTGCTTTTCGATTTCGTAATGTCAGTTCAATCCACACAGTGACTTTCTGTTGATTCAGCTGCTTTGAAAACTGAACAACTATCTGGAGTGGCCGTTTCTTCTATTTTCCTCTTTTTCCGGAGTGTTTGTTTCAAAATGAGGTCCCAAGGTAATGGATTGAAATGTATCCATTTCACTGTATTTGTGTTGGCTTGTATTAGGACACGAACATCAACAGTTCTATAGAGTTTGATTTGTCTGCCTTGATTTTCCTGTTAAATAAGCAGATTTTTAGAAAATTCCTTCTCTGCTTTGAAACTGCTGTGGCTTGGATTGTCAGTAATAGCCAACTTTTTGGTCACAAATCTCTCTTTATGCAGTTAGCATCATATCAGAAGCTGCAAATTGCAATTGTATGACGTCTGTTTCAAGTCATCTCTGCTCTGTTCTTATTTTCCTGGGCCTTTTTGTTGGCGTTCTTTATCAATTCTAGCAGGTGCTCTTGCAAGTGTTGGATTTTAGGGGAGAGAAGAAAAAATAACTGAATCATTGGCCAGAATGTGGTCATTTTGGCACACTGCAATGTCCAAATTTGTTGTTGGGAAATGCATAATGTAATTGCAGAGCGAGATGACTGTGCAGAAGGGGTAAGGATTCTATTATCCCAAGCCTGCTGTGGAGTGATTCAACCCATGCAAGCATAACTGCTAACGGTGCAACGGTATTGTCAATGTGTTCTGTGACATGCCACACCAGATTCATATCGAGTTTTTGATAGAGTGGTGACAATGGCAATAGGAATGATACAGATTGGAGTTCAATCCTAGATGAGAATAATCCTCTGACATGATGTCTTCTGTAAATTAATCCTGGCATTTTCATGGGTTCTTGTTTGGTTCCAGAATAATAGTAGCAGTAGTTTTCAGAAGAAGCAAACTGCGAGCTAAGACGGACTATTGCCATGGTGCGAGAGTGGAATCGTTTCTAACAATGACGTTGTCTTGATTGTCTTGATCCTTCCTAATCACAAGGGCACCGTATATCAGCTTGACTGTATCACCCAACAGCTCGTATGCATATCTAGGAATGGCTCTGCGCATCATGACTCCATAAATTTGGCGTACTTTCGTTTTCTTGTTCTAGTGATGGGAACATCTTGCTTTTTGTGCCATACAACTTCAACTCGCTCTTTAATGGCCACGCGCATCTGTTGTCTAGTTAAGGGTTAACACCATGATGCCAATCTTAGTAGAATCTCACTTTTCTCTTCTTTTGCTTTCCGTCATGCTAGGAAACTATCAATTGTTAGGCCAATCTAGCCAGTTTGTTGGGAGAAACATGACCACTGGAATGACTCGTAAAGTTCGGATAGTCAAGTGCCCAAAATGTTGGCAGCTCCTTCCAGAGCCGGTAGATATTTCTGTGTACCGATGTGGTGGATGCAGCGCTGTCCTTCGAGGTAAATTACCTGATCACTTTGGTGACTGTGTTTGATAGCTTGGTTTAGCATTTTAAACCTAATTGTTTTTCCATGCAAGCAGCAACAAATCGCAGAAATGAAGCTGGGAGTGCAGTATCGGAACTCCTCGAAGCAGCTGATGCTCAGAAGAATAAACCTGAATCGACTTCAGTGGAAAACGGTTCAAAAGAATCGGGACATGGAACAGTTCTTCCTTCCTCGACACTCCGTTTGCCCGATCAGAGCAATGTGGACAACTGTCGCATGTCTGACAATGGCAATGCTGAACCTGACCAGCCTCGGGAGTCGTTCTCATCCAACGAACCTAAAAATGACCGAAGCAGGCAAGATGTATCTGGTGAGTGCAATGAAGAAGGACATGGAGGATCAAGGGATGTTCGGTCTTCGATTGAGCTTGCTTCTCTTGATATTGGACAGACTTTGCTTGTCGAGACTCCAAGGCCAAATATAAACGTAAGTGGAGAGAGCTCAATATCTGATAAACTGCCAGAGCAACCTGATAAGAGCATTTCACAGGACAGTGTAAATCTGACGGATACTCCCATCTCTGCATGTGGAAAATACGGTCACCCAAGCTTGACGCTGAGAAATGAACCTGGAGAAGTACCTATCTCCACATCAACCAAAGGATCGAATCATCATGTTTACCAATCTCCTACTTATGTTGAGAATCAATGCATTAGTGCGTATATTCATCGTACAAAAGAAGCGAATTTTGCCATTTCTCAAGAACAGGTCGCTGGGAAGAAGTTCCTGGAGAATCCCAAGACGGACCCTGATTTTAGAATGAAGCGTCCCCTAAAGAAAGAAGCGAATTTTGCCGTTTCTGAAGAACAGGTCGCTAGGCAGAAGTTCCTGGAGAATCACAAGAAGGACCTTGATTTTAGAACGAAGCATCCCCTGAGGAAAGAATCGAATTTTGCCGTTTCTGAAGAACAGGAAGCTACGCAGAAGTTCCTGGAGAATCACAAGACGTATCCTAATTCTAGGACGAAGCATCCCCTAAGGAGTTCTAAGTCATTTTACCATAATTCAGATGGAGGGACTGACCCAATTAGAATTAGCAGGCAGGATCGAGGTGAAACAATGAGACCTGCAAGACATGGTCTTCCTGCTCTGTGCCGAACTAAAACAAAATTAGAGGGGCTAGAGCCTAGCAGAGCACCCAACTTTCTGAGGGATCACCAAACTTATGACTATGGGGCTCCCCCGAGCAAGGTGCACAAATATCTGGTTCGCAGCTCAAGTTGTCATGTACCAGAGAAGCCTGAGTTCCCTTCTCAGGATGAGATGGAACTGTTGAGGAAGGTTCTTGAACTGGAGGATCAACTAAAGAGAACATACAATCTCCGTGGAATGAGAAATGAAAGAGTGTCCCAGCAGTATAGTTATTTGGGGAAACATTTCTCATCGAAAACCATGGAAAACAGTAGAAAATCTGACTACTCCTATACCGGTCGCTTCCCACACGACAGGCATTACTCTGTACACTTGCCTCCACTGGCCAATCGTGATAAAGAACTCTATAGAGTTTGCTCAAGCCGCAGCATGTGTAGTCAATATGCCTCCTCTCCCCTGAGCTCCAGGCAGTACGCAGTCCCCTTGTGTGATCACGAAATCAAGTTTAAGCATTCAAGAAAGGAACGTCAATCTTCCAATAGACACTTCCGGCCTATCGCAGGTGGGGCCCCATTTATACTTTGTTACCATTGCTCGGTACTGTTGCTGGTACCTGCGGATTTTGTACTTTCAAGAGGAAGATGTCATCGGCTAAGGTGCGGTTCTTGTTCAACGGTGTTGGAGTTCTCGATCCAGAAAGGAACACACCTAATTCGGTATACACCACGTGCAATGGATGCTCCCTCCGGAGGACTTTCCGGTTGCCCTGGGGCCGTGCACGTTTCTTGCTCCGCTCATAATGGAGTTTACCTCAACAGTGGATGTTCTGAAGAAGGTAATCCTGCTTCATCGACACCATCGTGTGTCCTCTCACGAGTTAAAGGGGCGCTACGGAAAGGTTTGTTCTCATGTTTCTTCTTTTGAAACTTCTGCAGAGAGTAAGTGTGCAATGCCCTCAGAGACCGAGGAAGTTCGTGGCAAAACCAGTTCAGCACTTCATCAGCTAATGGGCTACTCTTCGGTTAGTCAGCTAATGACAGGATCAAGGCCATCAGCCAGCGGGGCGAGCCCTTCCACCCTGAGTAAATCCTAAGCTAAAGCAATGAAAAGCAGTTATTTATCGGTTCTCGAAATGCAGTTTCTTGGCGGGCATTTATGATTTTTTAGAAAGTATGGAGAGTTTGTCACCTGTTATGTTATCCCCTCAAGTGGGGTTTATGTGAGAATGTGAGAGACGCAAACAATAATATGCCAGCTGACTAGCTGAGGTAACTACATGCTCTTTGTCCTTCTGGTTATAAGGTTAGGGTCCGTCAATATTGCAAATTTATTGGACGTTGCGCATCACATTGGTCTGTAACACGGCGTTCAACAGGTACTTCTCCATAGTTGAGTTACTTGCAGGACTTGATTCTTGAAGGTTGAAGCATCCCTCTTCTCAGGAGTACAGATGCTGATGTATTTAGTAGTCTTGTGTGATTCAAAGAAGCGATGGAAACACAAATTTTATGTTCACGACGACGCATTTGAATTATGCACCAGTGAGAGGGCTTGGTTTTCTCCATTCTTTGTGTTTCTTTGAGTACTGGCCTGGAGTTGATGGATTTTCCCTTCTGAGCATATTTTCTTTGGCTCAAGCCCCTGGATTTTCTGTGCTAGTTGCAAAGGATTCTTATGCTGGCATATGAATGAATCTGGGAGGATGCTAGCTTTCTCAATCTCATGCTCGCATCAAGAGGGTTCTGTCTGATCACAGCCACACCACTCCAGTGGTGCATTCTGAAGATCATAGATAACTAACGATTTGATTGTATGATCAATCTCATGCACGCATCAAGAGGGTTCTGTCTGATCACAGCCACACCACTCCAGTGGTGCATGCTCAAGATCATAGATAACTAACGAGTTGATTGATTGATCATACCTTGATCCAACTGAAGAGAAATTAAAAGCATACATACAATCCGTACCAGGTAGGATGAACCAAGGAATGCTAAAAACTCAGTTGCAGATCAGGCAACTGGCTTCCCATCATGGAAAATAACCACGTCCAGCCATTCATACTTACCAAATCAAGACATATCATTAAGCAAGTTCTATAAAGTAACAGAGACTGTTTTATCCCCACACCCAGGCCCAAAAAAGAAGAGTAATATACATGAGGAGCACAGCTGGAGACAGAAGAGCACAGAAGTCTAGCTTTTCGGAGTATTGCCATCGAGCAAGAAGTGAAAAATCTGGTTTACTGCTTTATACTGAATATAGTAAGGACGAAATACGAAAACAAAAGCTTTCTCATGTCATGTAGCTACACCCAGAATTAATTAAAACGGTCTCTGTAGTTGCTTCTCCGATTGGAGACGATGGATATCCTCTGGTCTTGCAGCATGTTGAGGTTAGGTGCCAACAAACGCGTATAACGGTCAAAATAAAGAAGCTGCTTCATGAGCAGTGCAAATTCCCGAGGAAATCTTAGCCCGTATGATTCACTAACCCGCACCTGTGACGCAGAAATTATTTGTCAGTTCAGTTGCTTTGTTCGAGTGCCATCAAATAAGATCCAAAAATAGGTCTCAAAGTATACTTGTCAAGTACCATTAACCTGTTCCCATTTAACATTTAAGATTTAGCAGCATATCCCATTAACGAATTGCTGCCAATTATGATGATGTCCAAACCTATTTATAATGCTTTTTTTACAATGACACTTGAAATGAAACCATTACCACATCAAGAAAGAGTGCATTCATCTGCCTCTCATCAACAACCAGATTTGCTGAGACAGCAGTGGCATTTGTTGATCTTTCCCGCGCTGTTGCGATTACGAGTTCTGTATCTAAATCCTGCAATGGATAAACTAAATAAGTCCGTCTTCAAAAAGAACTAGAAAAGGTGGTCTGATGACACAAGCGACTGTAACTTTCTTGTGCAGTTGACAGCAACAATCTGATATCTCTTTTCACAGGAAATCACATTCTATAACAGTGGACTACTGACTTTAAATTTCAATGCTAGAAATGTGATGAGAGAACCTTCTTTGTTTTTCATATTTGAAATGGTCCAAAGAAACAATAGTTCTCTGTTTCTGAAATTTATAAGTAAACTGGAGCAAATCTATGAAGTTGAATCTCTTGCCTGAATTGATGAAAATATCTTTTCCAAGTCCTTGGCGAATGCCTGTGAGTTGATGTCTTTGTTTGTGGCTCCCATTTCCATCAAAGCAGATGCCATTGACTCATATTCTTCAGTAGCTATCGATGTTAGAAACACTTCCATAGCTGCCCATGTCTTTGGAGATATGCGTCCAACAATTCCTGCCAATTTAATAGGATTTAGATAACATAACAATTATACGACCGGGCATCGCCCAGTTGAAGTTACACAGACAGATAGGCACCAGTATAGTTCTCTCACAGTCGACCTCTGCCCTATATAAGAGTTCCAGAGACAGCCATTAACCTTTTTCACAACAGTAAACATGACAAAACCATATATGTCCATGATATCTACCCAAGTATACATTACTTGGCTTCACGTTGTTCTAATGGAGAACAATAAAATAACTGGAAAAGTGAGCTGTCTTATTTGAAATCATGATCGCACACTATTAGGAAAATTTACACCGACATGGCAAATAAATAGTCAAATGCCAATGTCCCAGGCTAAAATCCAGCTTATACTCTGTGGTGTACTTCAGGGACACGTCTGAGAAAAGAACATACGCAAAAGAATAAGAAGCTTAGATTTAGTCAAACAGGCAGGCACTATTTACATACTTGAATTCATTCTTTACTTATATACTTTACTTCATCCTTTAACGAATAATGGGGAAACCTGGAAGAGTCATTTCAACTCATGGCAATGGGCAACATTACTACGGTGTTGCACGAAATTTTTGCTTCTGACATCATACTTCCCAGGAAATGTCCTGCAAATAGGACTTTTCACAATCTAAGTTGCTAGCATTGATGTGAATCTGCTCTCATATCAAATGCACCTGATGAATCATGTACATAATGTTTAGCTGGTAGACATGCAAAAAGCAAGGCGACAACACTGCTTTCTCAACAGGTCAACATCCTCATTTGGGAAAGTATGACGAATTAATCAAGAACAATGAAGCAAAAGAGGACTATTTTTCAAAAGTGGAACACTAGGTGGCAACTCAGAAAAACTAGATGACGTTCTTCCATCTAACGGCTTGGCATTATCAACTAGACTGCCAGACCAAAAGTCGCTGGAGTTTCATTACATGGTGCACATCAAAGATAAACTGCCGACTCATGGAAACCTGTACTCACAGACTTTGTTGCCAAAGGATTGAAGATAAAACGTTAGCAGACACAAACAAGAAGATGTGTACCAAAATCAAGAAATCCAATACGACCGTCCCGCAACAACCAAAGATTGCCCGCATGCACATCTGCATGGAAGGTCTCACAGGCAAGCAGACTCCCAAACCTACAAAATATTGCAACAGAAATACCAAATCAAACATCACACAGTATTTCGTGCGTCAAAAAAAGATGTAACAACAGGTACACATGAGTTTTCAGACAATAGTCGCACCACACATTAAGGGCAGTTATAAGACTGTTTTCAGGACTAGGAACGAGGGAATTGATGGAATCAAGATCGGTAAGAGGAACACCATAGAGCCTCTCCATTGTCAAAACCCGTTTGCTGCTGCAATATTCGTAAACTTTCGGTGCTGTAGCCTGTCCAGTGAGCCCCATTACTTCCAAATATCTCCTGAAGCTTTCAATATTTGCAGCCTCCTTATAGAAGTCTACTTCTTCTAGCATTGATTCACGAATGTCTTTTACAACACCCACCTACTGAATGAAGATACAGTAATCAAGCCAAAAATGCAGCAGAATATCTGAGAACAAAAATCAGGCATTGTTTAGCTAGTTCATATCATAGGCAATATTGAAGTCCTCAGTTCCAAAATCTCAAAAGTAAGTCTAGGTAATACCAGAGATGTACGGCTGAGTTCTGGATTTAGAAACTCCAGTATGCGTGCCACAACATACACGAAGTTCATGTCAGCCACCAGTATATCCTCTATTCCCGGTTTCAAAACCTTTATAACTACATCCTCCCTAGAGCCTTTGAGCTTTGCACTGTGAACCTAGATGTAACAACCATTGTATCATTTCCAACCACACCTATGATTAGTCATATGATGCCAATTTTAGTGCAACGGTCAAATGTCGATAATTAAGAGACAGTAGTCCTGAATGAAAAGATGTGTAAAACCTGAGCTATTGAGGCTGAGGCAAGTGGTGTTGGGTCAACATATTCATAAACACTATCTATTGGTCTCCCAAGTTCTTCACGCAGGATGGCTTGGATCTCCTGAAAAGGAACTTCAGGAGCTCTGTCGAAACACTTCTGAAATTCCGCAACATATTCTTGAGGGAACAATGTGGGAGCAGATGCAACGAACTATGAAAACAAATGAGAATTATTGAAGTTATTTGAAAAAATCTGTCAAATAAACGCTAGAATAACCAGAAATGAGAATGAATTGGCATAGAGAATATGTTTTCCCCCATGTCAGCTATACACTTTGCATACACACCACTTTACGTATCAGAGCTAACCTGACCCAATTTAATATAAGTTGCTCCCATGCGTTCAAACAATCTCCTCAAATAAATAGGGGAAAGTAACCCAAGCTGCAACTCAGTGGGCAATCCAGCTGAAGAATTTGCGGACTGCAAAATAAGATGTTTACAACTTCTGTGAGGATAAGTTAAAAGCATCATTGCGAATAACTCTAACCACCAAATTAAAGTCTTTCTCTTAAATATGGATGAGAAAGTACACTAAAGAAAAGCTTCATAGCATGAAGCAGTAATGTGGAGAAGATGCAGCCCACAAATAAGACATGAAAGACAGACATTTTCTTGAGTAGCTGCAGTTGTAACCTTGAAAAGACAGCTATCAGAAACGCTATAGAAACTAAAAGCCACACCCATGCTGACCTGTACGAGTTCTCTCTATCTTCTACCTAAAGCCTTAAGATGATTTAACTTATCTATAACTCCAATTTAACAATGCCTTTCTGCAGCAAAATTTAATTCTTACAGACTGGCAATCACTACTTTAACTTGAAATTTGAAAATGCTTCCTTGAACATGAAAAGCATTATGGATTATGTCTTCTGTGAGGGAATACGGCTGATGGATTTAGGTCCATGGAAATCATGACATGACAAGATATTACTTCATCAAAAATTTCGGATGGCCATTCTTGCCTGCAAGAATATATGAAGTAGCTCCTGTATCCAAACGTTGTTTACTCTTAACAAGTCCAGATGTGCCTAAAAACAAAGAAGAATCCTACTTGATCTCACGTCAACGTTCCTGACTTTGGACTATCGTGTCTTATAACAACCGCAGGGGGAGTCCCGCAGAGTCAAGCTAGGATGAAAAGTGCATGCAAAGCCAGCACCACGATAATACAATCAAAAAGCTCCCACCTTGGATACATCTGCTAGCCACTCACTGCCGACTCCAATCACTGCTTGAATACCTTGTGCGAACCTCAACGCTCCACGTGGACCGGTATTGATAGATGTCTGGACAATGTCTTCCACCAACTTGGGCAAGTTTTGAATGTTGTCTGAAAGCAAAACCAAAACAAAGAACTTATGCTTATGTGAGCACCAAAACACAAAAAGACCAGCAAGTTCATCATCATGACAAGACCCATAAAAAAGATCAATCTAGCAGACTATAGCACCACGAAACCAAACCTGAACACCCAAACCACTGGCATCAACAAAATTCCAGGTCTATGTACCACTTGGCACTATGAAGGATTCAGCAACAACTAAATCATACCAAATCAATCCACAAATCAATCCCCATGCGCCAGTAAAATTCTCTTCTAGTAGAGAAATCCATTTCGTCCTAGGATTTATTCGAGTTCACCACAAATTCAACCGCCTTCTGTGTGCTCAGGTAATCGTCGTCCACTCACCCAGAGAGTAAAACCCGAGTTCATCGAATAACCAACAGCAACCAGCCAAAAATTTTAAAACATAGTGAACCAAGAATCTTCGGAGATTGAAGAACGAAATCAAGCACCCTGAAGGCGTGAAGAGAAAAGATCCTGCGCTTGGGAGTATTGAGCAAAGACGGTGAAACCCTTTGAGCGGTAACTCAGCAGCCTCTTTGAACGCAGAGATAAGCTCGAACTCTGCAACTGATGATTCAAGAACTCAAAAAAGGCAGGAGAAATAAAAATCCAAGCTTGAGACTCAAATCAACAAACAAATTCTACAGAGACTGAACCTGGGAATGATGAAACTGAAAGTGAGGCAAACGCCCACACGCGACGCCCCTAATCGCCGAGACCGCCATTTGTCGTCGCTGCTCTTTATGCGGTCTGTAATTCCCACCAGCCTACAGGCACAACGTCCATATATACGAGAATTTGTGTGCGCTTGTGTGTATTTTGTTTTCGTCTTGGACTAGTACTAGAAGACGGCGACGTCTCAGATCTGAATTGCCTTTTTCTTTGGGAGGGGGCGCAAAAAATGTGAAATTGTCTGTCGAGCAATGAGAAAATCATTGCATTACACAAAAAAAAAAAAAAGAGAGCCATTCTTCCTTTTCATTGCAGAAAGATCAACAAATAAAAAATTTTCTGTCTGCCTCAATGGCTTTGCGATTTGCAGTCAGGAAAGAGAAAAATCTCTAGTGCATCAACGGAGCGAGAGCGATGATGCCACGTGGCATCCCAACTGCCAAGCTCGTGGCTAACGTCCAAGTAGTTAATTGACGGTTGATGGACTTGTGTCCTCTTGTCGTAGCCGTATATTTTACCAAAGTCAGCCATCAATTCGGCCAATTTCAATGCTTTGCTTGCGAGAGAAGTCCAAATGGTCCCTCACAATTTGAGAATCGCACTCGTATTACCCACAAATTATGGGACACTGAACTGTTACCGTGATTTGACAACAATTGACAGACATTCGGAAAATGATTCGGTCCAAAAGATTATAATCTTGAACAGCCAGGAATGCAGTATTTGCGTTTCGACGGTACATATAAATGGCTGGATTTAGCCCAACATAAACAAGAATAACGGCTGCCAAAAGCCTCGTTACAAGCTCCACAAGGAGAGAAGAACCCTGAACTGAACCGCAGAATCTACTTGTCTTCTGAATTTTGATAATCCTGGACAGCTCCACCAGCAAATATCAAATGCTTCGTCCACGTCACGACATGGACGGAAATGACTTCTGTCCTGGCAGTGCACCCATGAGGGCTGAGGTAAATATATGTCAAGAAGCTGAATCTGAATCGGAACCCGAATCGGAATCTGATTCTTCATGCTGCAACTCCGCTGGTCTTAACCTATTAGTATTTGGCTCTAATGGCGGAAGTCCATCCTCATCCTCATCCTCCTCCTCCTCGTCTTTGTCATCATTATTGTTATCGCCATCATTTGAGTTGGGATCCTTCTTTTGTTTGCAAGAGTTATCAAGTGCAAGCACCTTCTCACTCGATGAGTCCATAGAGGATTTGAAAGCTTCAGGCCTGCATCGTGCGATGTAAAAACAAACATCAGGAATAAGACATTCTGCATCACAAACAAACAAGGGATAAACTGCAAAAGCCAGTAACATGCTCAAGGCTCTACAGATTCAGAATAACAACCTAAGAGCATCTTCTGTAACTTTTCAGTCATTTGAAGTTGAAGCTATTTACTACCTCTAAGTTCTAAAAAATTCGACCAAAAAAAAAAAAAGTTCTAAAAAGACATAGGCAGAAGGCTTGAATCTCATAGATGGAAGTATAAGTTGGGTGAGAGGGGAGAAGAGCCAGAATCAACTACAAATCCAAAGGCAAAGGGAAAAACTTACCAATCTGGAGACTTCTTGAGCTCACGCACTTGCTCATAGAACAGAACTCGAGAAACAAGACATCCCACTTTGCTACCTGATTCAAGTGCCTTTTCCTTGCCACTGTCATCAACCACAACGAATGTCCCTGCCACAGACCAAAAATCTTCTTACTTAAGCAATCACATCAAATCAACAAGTAACAGTTGATGTACTTCTCCTAACTTGTAAAGGATTGTAGGAAAATTAGATGCGCGAGAGCATATCAGTCTAAAACCATTGATGCAATGTTCACACTTCAAAAAACTAGTGACCAGGACACACTTCGAGTTATCTACATACATATCTGTTCTCTTCTTTACATAGCTCAAGCTTTCAGATCAAATATTCTCCAACATGCTATTACAACCAGTATAAACCAAAATTCAAACAGATTTTTGTGTGTGTGTGTGTGTGTGAGTGAGAGAGAGAGAGAGAGAGATGCTATACTGAAATAGTAGAACCATCAAGGCTCTACAGCTACGACAGCAAAGACATAATCAATTAGCTGAAAGAAGTGAATACAAAGGACAAGAAAGTGCATTTCGGATGTATAGTATCGTATCAGTCTAAAATTGTAGCGACATGATCATAAACCGTGCTTATAAATCAGCAAATAAGTGGCATTGAGAAAAGTTTGCTTATTCACATCCTCCCAATCTCAACTACAGCTTTAGGAGATAGTTGAAATTTGTTCTCGAGAAAAAACCTCGTCCAATCCAATATTTCTTTTGGATTTTAGCTGGGATCAGCGCCAGAAGTTTGTTGCCTTGCGCATCCATCACCTTAAGAGACAATGAAATAGCATAATCCATAATTTGGACTTTAATGAGAGGAAAAGAAAAAGAAAGGGATTAAAGGACAGAATGACAAAGAAAAAAAGCCAGATAAGAAAAGGCATGAGAGAAATTGGTACATGTACTCTTACATGTGAAACTCACAAACTCAACAGACAACACTGGAGAAACCGAAACTTTAAAGCACTATCACATGAGAAAGCCACATGCTTTCACATATGGCAGATGCCTAGACAAATGTACTGTCGAACTCTTGAAAACAACTTCTTTCTTAATACTTTGTCAGTTGGATCCTAAGATCAGCCTCAACTTTAATCAAACGACTGTCACTGCTGCCCATACGGTGGCTAACTACCATCCTCGAAGAATTGTATGAAAAGGCCTTCTTCAAGCAAAAGATATCCACCTCCAAAAAAGTCATTCGACAAATCCTTCCTTTACCAAGTAGTTGTTCGACAAACTAATTATCACAAAAAATTCTCGTAGGAAAACACCGTTTCCACTTAAAACAGTTACTCACGATCACGAATGCTAATTGCTTCACCAAGAACAATGTGTGAAACGACATGTTCATATAAACATAAGTGGACATTGAGAGAGAAAGAGAGAGCAAAAGGGCATTTAGCTGCTAGCAAGGATGACCTCGACGAGATTGGAACCTCGGTGGGAAACAGCTTGCACGATGCTTTGTCCATCTTGCAGAGTAACCTCTCGTTCCTTTGCAGCCCACTGCAGATTCTTCCGCCCTCCTTTCATCTCAGCAATCAGAAGAATGATTTCCTAATCACAAAGCATGGCAAGGAGCGATGTAAACATCCACCGCTACTGCTACTGCAAAGGGAAACGTATTAAACTGCAAATCGCGCACGAAAAAGGGATACCGCGAAAACCCGAAGAACTAGCTTGAGTTTCTATGAATTTCTCACTGTGCACAACGATTCAAAAGGCTAAAGGCCCAAGCTTTGGCTCGCAACAAGAAGTAAGCGCCATGGACGGCGAGGTTGAGGAGCGAGCTGAAGCCGAGCAGCGAACGGAAAGGGAGGGGAGAGAAAGAAAGGAGTCGGGGGTTTCAGGGTCAAAAAACTGGAATTTACATTGATTCGGCACCAAAAAAAAAATTAAAATACTCCTAAATAATCCCATTTGTGAAATTGGGTTTGTTCTGTAATTAAAGACTCGCGGGAAGCAATTTAGCCCACTAACTCTTTCTAATTTACCAAATCTGCAATCCAAAGTTATAAAAATTTCGAGAAACTCGGCTATGACGACGTTGTGCCACACTCTAGCGACACATGCCTGGCTCAACCTATGTTGTAGGTCATGTCTTACTGCGACTCGAGCATTAATGGCTCATATTGTGTCCGTTGGAAATGATCGGTTCCAAGGTGGGTAGGTTCTAGACTTGGAACCTGAAACTTTCCCTATTATAATCGATTCCCTGTTTTTGGAACCTTAAACCTACCCTACTTATCACAAACCTGTTTTGAAATCAGACCAACTAACAAAAACTAAAGAAAGTATAGTAGTTGAGATGCACTTTTTGTTTGTTTTGAAACCTAGCCTGTTTTTTACGCGAGAACATCTTTTATTTTATTTTTTGTTCCTTCCATTATATGTCTTTGTATTGATCCATCAACTTAAAACAAATTCCACAACAATGTCAGGATTCTATGAAAACAAATTATACAATAATGTAGAACCAAGGAGCATCATGTGTTATCCAAATTCCACTCATTTGTTTCTTCTTGTATGAATTATTCATTAAGTTCTCCTATGATCCCCCAAAAAAGCTGGCGATGCAGACAATAAATTCCTTATCTGACCATAAAATCCAAGGTCATCACCTCGGTAGTACTAGTAACTCTGTCTCAGACCCAATTATCTTATTTGCTGGGCATTGACTAGCCGGGGCTTGTACTAATCATCAAACTGAAATGGACAAAGAGCACCCACCTTCAAGAATCAAGAAGACAAGAATTCCAAATTTCAAGCGCTAGCAGATTATCATACCCAAAACCAAAAAAGAGAAAAAAGAAAGTACCTAATGAACGACACAGCAAAGACTACTCTCTTCGACATTGAAACAGAGTGCAAAGAAAAGCAGAGGAAACAAGGGTTTACGAGTTGGAGAGTCATAAGATTCAATTACGAGTTGGTGGCGAACAGAGGGAAAAAGGGTTGACCAGAAAAATTCAACTTTGGACCCATCTCGCTCTGGATAGCTGCAACAGAGTCAGAAGAGAGGCGACAACGAGAGACGATGGTGGCGACTCTGGCGACGACGAGAGACGAACCGACTGGCGAGGGTGCCTGCGGCGGAGTTAGGGCTGCTGGGTGCTCTGGCTTGCTGCCTATAGAGAGATAGACTCAGAAAGAGACGACTGGGAAATTCAAGACCGAGCTAGGTCTTTGGAATTGAAAGTCTTAAAATTTATCACAGAAATTACAAAATAAGCTTAAAATTTGTAAAAATTGTATTAAATTTTAAAATTTATCAAAATAAAACAATTAAAATCCTTCCGCTAACCTCGATAAATTTATCTACTGACGTGATTTATATTAATCATTTTTCTCACTTATCCCACACGAATAGCCTATGTAAAAATGTCCACATCTGCTAAATGACACTACTGCTACCACGCACTGAAAATAAACAAAATAAAAGAACAGAACCATTCGGCTTAAGCCCGTGACCAAAAAAAAAAAACAAAGAGAGGAAGAAGAAGAAGATGAAACTGATAAAATCAACAGAGGAAGAGGAAACAAAGTACCTAGAAACCACATATGAAGAGTCGCTGACTCTCAGACTGAGTTATGCAAGGAAAAGCTGCTGCAATGGAAGTAGTTTCCGTCTTCTGCTTCTTCTTCCTCTTCTTCCCTTTCACCTTTTTTTTTCCCTCTGTCCTCTTGGGAGACAAGAACGAAATGTTTAGAGAGAGAAAGTGAAGAACTATGAAGCGAGAGAGGGGCTTTTTGCTTTCGGTGCCGTGGTGTGATACGATGGATCTGCGGGAATAACACACGGGAACCTCCTCTCTCTCTCTCTCTCCCCTCACCCCCTTGCCTTTTCTGGTCCTACGTACGTCTCTCCCTCTTCGTAATAGAACGTGGTCTCTTTCCTTCTCCAACCGAAAATATCGTCTGAACCCCAAGCCCAAAACTCAACGTCGTATCTGGAACATCCCTTCTTTTTTCCCAAGACGAAGTCCTCTCAACCCTAAGCCCAAACTCAGACGATGTTCTCAGCTGGGGAAGGAAGGAGACGACGTTCGATTATAAAGGGGGAGAGACGTCTTTTCTGGATAAGTAAATTATCCAAAACCACGTCATTTTGCAGACGTGGACATTTTTACTTAAACTATTCACCACGTGAGAAAGAGGAATGGTTAAAATAATTATCGTCAACATTTTTCGTTAAGTAAATTCTATAAAGTTAATAAAAAGACTCGATGGCATAAATTTAATAAGTTTTAAGATTTGATTATATTTTTTTTTTAAGTTTTTAGAACTCAATTATATTTTCGTGATAAGTTTTAAGACTTCTAATGAACATATATTTTTTTTAACGGCAACTAAAAATCTGCTCCAAAATCAATCCGGATGGATTTTTACTTAGAATCGGGAGTAAGACCAGTTCCAATCGGTTCCCAAAAACTAGAACTTATTCCTGGACCGATTTGAACAAGAACCTATTCCATGACCTATTTTTTGAGTGGTCTAGTTCGGTCCTCGAGTAAATTCGATTCAATTGCACACCCTTACTCCGTGCCGGCCGATGATCATGGCCTTTAATGAGTTAGTTATCATTAGATAGAGTCCTCACAAGTGCAGGCGCTAATCTATGCAAAGTGCGTTTGGAAAGACTTTTTGGAGAATACGAAGTAGTTAAATATGGACATTGGATGTAGCTTGCAGAGAACAAAAATTGGAACTTGTACGGATCATAAGAGAACAAAAAAGAGTTTTATACTAGGAGTTAATATGCACACTGCTTGTACGAGATTATGAGAATTAGACATGTCTAAAATCAACGGTGCGTTTCATACGAGCCATCACACAGGTCGTGTCATACCGACCAATGTAATAGTGCTCTCGATAGGGACGTCAACGACTCAATTTAATTCGATTTTCGATTTTTCTTTATTGATTATTTTCCCTTTTCCTTTCTTTTCTTTTCCTTGTTCCTGTTTTTGGTTCAACCGGCCGGCCACTAGTTGATAGCCGCCGACCCCTGAGCGAGTGCCGACGAGGGTCTTCGGCCCTTTGCCCAAAAAAAAAAAAAAGAAGAAAGAACTAGAATGGCTATTTTTCAATTGCCTTAACCGAACCAAAGTACACGAAATTTTCAGTTCGGTTTGGTTAAAGATTCGATTTTTCAATTCGATTTTGACCCTCCTAGTTCTCAGGGCACGGATCATCTACGCGGATGCCTATCCCCATTGCTAGGAAATAAAAGGAGAAGCATCCAAAGTCCTCAAACTTCCCTCGGAGATTCCCTCTTGCATTTGCATGCATAGCTTCATACTTATGACGGCACAACGCCGGCCCCGGAACGACTAAAGAACGACACGGAGGAGTAGTTTTTTTCTCTGATAAGATGCACTTGCATCGCTTTGATGAGCTACTACATCTGTTCCAGACCAGAATATATACGACGCCGGAAACATTCGAGATGTCAGTCATCAACCAAAAATAACATATCCAATGTCAGTCGGCAACGAATCAGGAGATGCCCCGTGAAAAGATTGCTCTGTTCATTGAGCTCTCACTGTAGCTTCCAGCTTCGCGGAACATAAGAAGCCCCAAAACTACTGCTGTTGGAGTGTTCTCGCTCAAAGAAATTCCTTTAGGAAGTTCCCTTTCGATATCAGTCACCTGACTCCCAAACCCTCTCAGAAAGCTAAACTGAACTTGAGAGTCTGTGAATGGTGCTCTTATTCTAGTCGGAGCTTGTGATTGGACGTCGACCCTTGTGAGGACCTCCGATGATGCCCCACGTCTCAAATTGCCTTTGCCGAGCTCTCGCCCTTTCCTTTTCTTCTTCCGACTTGGAAGAGTAACAGTATGGACAAGAAACAGCATACTCCCACTCCGGTGATAACATATCAGCATCACTCACTGGTTGTTTGCACCCATAGCAAAGATTGAAAGTTCCCTGCGCCAAACCATGTTCGACCGAAACTCTCTTGTCAAACACGAAACACTCACCTTCCCAGAGGCTCTCGCTCTTTGGAACCTCCTCAAGATATTTCAGTATTCCACCTTTCAGATGATAGACCTGCAAACATACAGACCGAAGGGGAGTTCTTCACTATAATCACAGGGCAAAAAGATAGCCAATTGGAACCTATCAGGCTTTTAAGAAAATGAAATTGAAAGCAGGAGACTCCTAAGCATGGCAAGAAAACTACCCAAAAAAAAAAAAAAGGCGCTGCATTGGAAAATTTTACTGACCTATATATGTTGAGCAAAAAATGGAGCATGTTTTGGATATGAAACTCAAAGATCTTGGATACAGACCTGTTTGAAACCCTTACTCAGGAGGAAACTTGAAGCTTTCTCACATCGAATTCCTCCCGTACAATACATTGCCACCCGAGGCACTCTTTCTTTTGGAAGTTCTGCTTGCTGATCAGTATTTGCACTAGAACCATGTTCTCCGGCCAATTTCAAATGCTCCCCATCCAATTCAGGAGGTTGGAACTGATTATCCACCCAAGCTGGAAACTCTCGGAAAGCCGTGGTGCATGGGTCAACTGCTCCTTTTGAACTTCCCAATTCTTGTCTCATAGTTATTCCGCACATCAATCACTACCTAAAAGCAATTCAAGTACATAATAAGCTAGGTGACTGGCCGAAATGGGCTCCCAATGCTTATTTATGCCCAGTGAGGTTTTGAAGCCTGAATCTTAAGATGCCAAAAGCCATAAGTCAAAGTTTAACCACTTGCTGTGTGACTCTATCCAATATCATGTCGCATCTGATTTAGATAATTCAACTAAATTAAGGACAGAACGAAATCTTTTAGCAATCAAGTAGATATTTGCCAAGGATATGAACACATGGTGAAGATTTAATGAGTCTGGGCGCACATTCTTTTAGAAATTGAGGAACCTCATTTGACATAAAGTAGTCAATCAAAAAAGGTTTATCCAACTGGAGTGTGCTTAGGATGAGAGGTAGCAGAAAAAAGGCAAGATTTGTTAGGCAAATTGAAGACGCTCAACGACAATCAAAGTATAATTTTGCAAAAGAGGAAACACGAAGCATCCAAAATAAAGACATCAACATGTCAACTACTCACCGTATCTGGATCACTAATCAGTGCATTCCAATCCCTTGGATTTACATACTTCCCAACCCTCTCAATAGGAGAGACACTAGGCATTCCAAGAGAAACAATCTGCTTAAGCACGAGGGAACACAGAATCATCGTATGGTATAGAAGGTATCAAATCACATAAACTCAAAAAGCATGTACAATGAGATGTGTCTAATACAATATGAAGACTCCCCTCACCTCTCTTTTTAATTTGACTCTCACATGATCCCAACGGAAGGGGGCATCTTCCCCCGCTGCAAGGGGAGAGCTGCTACTATGTCCATGGTGGAGAGCTTCATCTTCGGGACTCACAGGAGATTCTATTTGTCTAAGCCCATTTAAACGTTCATCACTCTGAATGAATCCAAGAACTCTTTCTACTGATTCGCGGGTTCCACATATGCTCCCATTGATCCCTTCTGGTGCAAGGATAATACCACCTGAGACACGCTGACAGAACAATAGGCTAGTTTCAGATTGTAAATGAATGAAAAACAAGACAGGCATTAGAAAAGAGAGTTCGAAAAACAAGCAAGCATTAGAAAAGAGAGTTCTGAAAACCAAGACAGGCATTAAAAAAGAACGCGATAACTAGTTAAAGAAAAGGCTACTGAAATATCCACCAAAATGGACCATAAGGCCGCTACTGAGGTTAAGCTTCTGGATAAATTTGAATTGGTATCAGAGCAGATCTTCCCGTGTTCCATAAAAATTAAAAAGAAATCATACCCTTAATGCTTCCTACAATAATATATATTCACATGATTGGGCTGGGGCCAATACAACATGCCACAAATGAGAGGGAGTATTGGAGCGTAACAGAATAAATTGCACCCAATATATCAGATTCAACTTCTAAAGATAGATTGTTCCAAAAGCTTAGCCAGTTAATAAAGTGGCAGTGATTCCCGAAATCAGGCATTTTCTCAAAACTTCCAATCTTTTGGATGCAGTCAGCCCCGTTGTCCCCAAGAAATCCCCATCGTTAGATGCTTAAATCAGAAAGCCACTCTAGCTCTAGAGTCCTCGAAACCATGCTGCTAGTGATGGTAAATTATGAAAACCGTCTTGCCCATTAACACAGCACGGACGCGCCGATAGCCGTAAGACAGAGTTAGATAGCGGTGCTTGGACAACCTTATTTTCAAGCCCGCGTAAACATTTCAGTGCAGCATACACGCATTCAGGTAAAACACCAGCCACGGATATAGTTCATACTTGCAACCGCAAAAGGCCAATCGACCAATCCCCACTTGCATTAATCAAGATATCAAAATCGACCGACTGAAAATGGCACGCAGCTAGAGACTTCAGCAAAGCAACCTCGGGACAAGCACAAAGTTTACTTTAGGAAAATCCAACACTCAGAGGAAACCAGAGCAAAAGCGAGAAGAATAAGCGGATAAAAACGAGGGCACAAACTAGTGGTACCAACCAGTTGCTCGCAGAGATCCTTCAAGGGCTTCCGCAGCTCGGCGTGATCGGGGAAATCTGCGAACTTGTAGAACGAAACCACCACGAGGGCTGGCGGGTCGGACTCGGCTCCCGGGTCGTCCACCTGGGGGGTGCCCGCGACAGGAATGGCCACGGGGTCCGCGGTCGACCCGGAGAAGCTCTTGGGGAGAGTCATGCCGCTTCTCGCGGAACAGGAGCTGGGACTGTGACGACGAGAGGGGATTCCCGGGCGGCTTTTGATTTGAGGAAGACGGAGCCGCGAGGAGGAGCTTCGGGTGAGGTCTCGAGAAGCGAAGCGGACGAGCGTGGGATTCAAGGGAAGAGATGAGAGCATCCCCAGGAAGCGCGATGGAGGAATTCTGTGCTTGAGAACAGGCACAGCCATTTAGCCGCGGCACCCCAGGTCCTCGGCCTGGGCATGGCTCTTCGTCTTCGCGAGTTCTCCATCCCGTGGGCGCTCCCTGTTTCGCAGGAGGTGGTGGTGGGCTTCATGAACTGGACAGCCCCATGGATTCACCCAAGAACTGTTGGAACTGAGCCCAGCGATCATCCTTCTGGGCTATCGAAACAGCCCGGAAAGCTCCAAAGCGAACCGCATGAGCATAATTAGATTAAGTGGAGATCGCCCAAACTATGCCATCTATACGGCACATTTAGCCTAAGTTTTTTCTTGTGACATAAAAAATCCCAAGCCCATATTTATGTGACACATTTACCCTTCATCGAGATTTTATCATACTATTTTTCACCCAAAAAATAATTTCGTTTTTATCTTATTTAAGCTCCTCGGGCGCCATGTCGATGTCGTTTGCTTTCCATCATCCATGTATGCAATTTTTTAAAGGTTCTCATTAACGGAGCTTTAATAGATGGTAAGTGCGTCACATAGGCACACTTTTGGGATTTTTGTTGTCGCGTAATTTTTTTTTTAATGATAAATATGTCATAGTGTGCATAATTTAGAGCTCTTGATAGCTGTTTGGCTTATTATACCATCCTAATTGAATGATTCAATCTAACTCAGCATAAGGATTGGGGAATATGGGAGCAGCATTCTCTCTCTGATATAGAAAAAATAAAATAAAACCTTTCTTGAACTCCCCTCTCACGATTTTTATATTTATCAATTTCAATCAAGTTGCCTAAGATACAGTTAGTAGAAAATATATTAATCAATCTCTTACGCTACCATCGCCCACCCATCAACTAAAGGGAAAGTCAAGATCCGGATCTCTCTACCATAAAAGTAGGGGTGACTTATTGAGGAATTCGAGCCGTTCATTCCAAAATGGATGGCCGAATTTATCCACAACACTTTTTAAAAGGAGAGAATTTTTTGGAGGAAAATTTCAAAATTTTTAAAAAAGTGATGTGGATCAATTTAGACGATCCATTTTTTAGATTTGGACGGCCCAAATCTATCATGTCACTCCTAACATCTTTGGAATCTAATTTCGAGAAAAGTCGTGTGTTTAGTATGTCCGCTTCAGAGGTGGGCATGACTGGATTTGGAATTTAGCGCAAAGAATGCCCCTCTTCACCATGTTAAAAAAAAAAGGTTATTGCACTTATTTTAAGGTTGATTGGCGTGCCTACTCTTACCTTAATTGATGTCATCAGGACAACGTCGTCGATAGTAGGTTTCGCTTCCTTCAAACGATGTCGACGAAAATATTTCCAGGATACTTATCCCGAATTTTGTACTTTTAGTGCCGGAGGAGTCTGAAAATATGTTAAATAACATTGCAAATGTTGTGGAATGCAAGAATCCATTTACAAAAGGGCGCGAAAGGTTTCGTTTTATCCTTTTGTCTTTTGCCAGAATATGTTCGACTTGCTTCGGTTACCAAAAATTCTATTAGCGACTATGTCTCTTCATAACTCAAACTCGTAAAATCCTGCCTGAAACTTAAACATAGGGCTAGACGTTGCCGGTTTCGATTCTGGATTTGGAACAGCCGATTCGGGCCGATTCCGGTTCGGTTTGAAACCGCCGGTTCCTAGGCAACGGCTCTTTTCCTCCTCCCTTTTTTTTATAAAATAAAAAGCAGTCGGAACCTCCTGTTCGACAATTTAGAAACCAAAAGCCCTTGAGGCCGGTCTCAATGCCGAGTTGGAACCGTGGGCCCGGTCAACGGGCCGGTTTCTAGCCGGTTCCCGGCCCACGGTTCCATTTGGCCATGTCAGTATCAATATGGGTCAAGCCCGTGTTTTAATATATATTTATGAAAGTGGGTAAATATGGATCACATTAGAATTAAGATATGGATTTTTATAATTTTAAAAGAAAAGCCCAAACAATATGGGTTTTATTTTGCTTGGCCGGTCATACGTGCCGGTTTCTAAGTTAATGGAAATGCTTTAAAATTTAAGTAATCGTTTGGTAAAAAATTGACTTCGATAAGATTTTAACTTATGGGGGATTTTAACGGAGGTTTTGATCAACTTTGAGAAGTAAAACATTTTTACTTCTTAAATCTTTTATTCCGACCTCCGCCCTCGCCCGCCCATCTCCGGTTCCATTTGGCCATGTCTACGTAGCGCGACCGGCTATCAATATGGGTCAAAGACCCATGTTTTAATATATATTTATGAAAGTGGGTCAAAATTTTGGATCAACATTAGAATTAAGATATGGATTTTTTTTTATAATTTTAAAAAGAAAAGCCCAAACAATATGGGTTTTATTTTGGTCTTTTACAAACCCATTTTTGACCAATTTTCAATCCATTTTCGGCTCACAACCAACAGCATCCCAAGCACCCATTTGTACATGGGCCTCAACTCAAGCATATTAATTTATCTTTTTTAATTGTTTTTATTTTAAGTTTTATAAGTAAAACAAAGAAAAAAAATTAAAAAATGTTTTGCAATGTTGCATTCCCCTGCTACGGACCTCAGCCCCTCCCCGTCGCCGACCTTCACCTCGACCGTCGTCCGCCGCCGTCGATAGCTAGAGAAAAAGGAAACGAAAATAGAAAATTTTAAAATGTTTTTTTAATAAATAAAAAATATATTTTAATAATAAATAATAAAATAAGATTTTTTAATAATACAAATATATTTTTTAAAAAATAAAATTATAACAATATTTATAAAAAAAATTAAAAAACCAGTTGCATGAAAATGTTTTAGTGATATCATATTTCTTAACAATTATAACACATAGTTATTCAATAATTTAGTTACATATAAAAATATTTAAGTTATATGAGTCGAGTCGGGTAATGGGTCAAAAGAGGTTAAATAAATCAATATGAGTCGGATCATTTTTTATCCGATTGACCCGTTTGACACATCTATTAAACGTCACGGAAGATTGGCCTATGAGGAGCTATTAAAAGTCAAGTGCTTACAATAATCTCCCAAACTAAGATTGGTCGTTATGAGAATATCTTTCTCTCACTTGTTAAAAACAAAGACCTAAGCTGAAAATTAAAAAGAATACTTATGATTGGTGAGCAAACCGAGTGCCACCTCGGTTTTGAATTGGTAGATTGAGAATATCCAGCCAGATCTATGCTTGAAAAATTCCAAACCCATTGGCCATTTGTCAACTAAAGCAATTAAAAACTCTATGTGGACACGAAATGGCCAGGTGTCCATGATTGAAGAACGAGACAAAGGCGAAGAAAGAAATCAAGAGACAACTAAATTGAATGCTCTTTTAGCAAAAAGAAATAAATAAATAAATTTAATGTGCTTCGACGTGCACTTGATGTACACTAGGAGCCTTTTTTGTAACAATTCGTAGGGGAAATAATTTCCGAATAGAAATGATTTTATTTTTTTAATTCCATTTCCTGAAAGAAAGAATTAGATATTTTTTCACTTACGATTTATATTCCAAATCCATTTTCTGTCCATTAATTTGTTCTCGAGAACGAGAAAAATAAGTGGGCGCTACGAAACGGATTCGTGTTCCTCTTCTATTCTCGAGAACAAAAGAGCAAGGAATTAGAGAAGCATGAGCCTCACGGAAATCGGAGAAGCAGGAGCTTTACCGAACAGGTTGTCCTCGTAGTTAATATTATATATATATATATATATACACACACCCGGAAGTCTCTCGATTTTTATTTTTAATTAAATATGATTAATCAAGTATACCCAGCTAATATTACCTCTCGGCGCCTTGTGGAACAGGAGCATTGAATTACCAATAAAAAAGAGAAATAAAAATCGAACCTATTTGTAAAAACGACGGCGTCGCCAATTCAAGAAGCATCATTACTCCCACCGTCCTTATCTTCAAAGAGGGTGACATTTCCTGGAAGCTTGACAAAGGCAAAACGTGCAACATCAGATGGCGTAAGCTGACCGGACATCGAATTCCCTCTTTCCATATCCGTTTCCTTTTCTCAGTTTTTTATTTTTTATTTTTTATTTTTTTTTTTGGCTGTATATCCACAATGCAATTGCTCGTTACATGCAGGCAGGCTTAACCCGATAGGCCACCATGCCGGCCATCGCCTCTGACCAGTCGCTGTCCAGAAGAAGAGAGAAGAGAACAAAAAAAGCGAAAATAAAATGAGAAAAAAAATTAAAATGCCACGTGGCGAATAAAATCACTAGCAGAAGCATGAGTTAGAAAATTCGAAAAAAGAAAAAAAAGAAGTTGATAAATTGCAAATTTGACTCCTCCCATATTAAATCTTGAAGCACGAATTTCTAAAAGTTAGGTTCATCATTGTCCGTGCCAGATCATCCAATCTATAGTTGCTTTTATGATCAAATAACAGCCCAGGAATTTCGTTGTACATCAAGAAAATTTAATGTCTATCAATTGTACAGTTGGAGAACCAAAGAGAAGGCCCGTATGATGCCCTTGATTTATTCGAGCCGCTTGTTGTCGTCGCTCTAGTTGTAATGCTTTTATTAATAGTCGGTTGTGATTCATCAGCTGCCTGCCGTGTGCAGCGTAGCAATTAGAAAATTATGGTGCTAATTAAGGGGTACTCAAGAGAAATAAAAAAAAATTATATATTATATGAAAAAATTAATCACGGAAAGCCATCACCCTAATCGACGACTCGCGTTACCTTAAAACAAATGCTTACTCGCAGCATTATCTTCTAATTTTGGCCTTTCTTTTTATTTTTTTTTGGTCCCCGCCTCTCACAGTAACGTGGGCCGAGGCTGCCTAGTGGGATTAGAACAAAGCAGCCGCTGACGTCACCCTCACCTTAAAAGACAACGTCATCACAGCCACGTCATCGATTTTTCTATCTTTCGTCTTGTCGGCTCTTCTTGCCCCTCGCTTTCAAAACCATGCCTTCCTTCTTTCGACTTTCCTTCCATCTTCCAGTGATTTGCTCTCCTCTTTCCTCTCTCCTTCGACCAATCAAGCGAAATAAAAACCCCCATCATCCATCACCCACCCAAAAGAAAACCACCATCGATTCCCGAGAGCGGATAAAATCTGCCATTTTTGCCCGGAAAGATGGAAACTTTTTGGGTGGAGAGATCATCAACTAACAGTAGCAAGACAAGAGCGATCAGAGAGCTCGTCGATGGCCGTGAATCGGCCATCCGGCTCAAGACCCTTCTCTGTAAACCCTCTGGGAATAATGGGTCTCTCTCGGCCGACGAACTTGTCGTGAAGATCTTGAGATCTTTCACCGAGAGTCTCTCTGCTTTGAGTTCTTGTGAACATAGTGAGGTTCGCGAGGACATGTCGCCCCAAATGGGTGGCTTCGGCTCCGGTTGTGACGATCAGGGGTCTGAACATTCCGGCGAGAGTAGGAAGAGGCCGGGCTTGAAAGACCGGAGAGGTTGCTATAAGAGAAGGTACCTTGTGACTTCTTTGTTTCACTCGAGATATACGAAGTCCTCTGTTTCTTCTTATTCTGCAGTTGGCCCAATTTCTCCTGAAAACGAGCCCTTTCTGTACATATTACCGTACAGCAGCGTTCCTGGATTTATTCTGATGGTTTGGTTCTTGATTGATTGCAGAAAGGAGTCTGAAACAGTCACAACAATTTCTTCCACCAAGGATGATGGTCATGCTTGGAGAAAGTACGGCCAAAAGGACATTCTCAATTCCAAATTCCCAAGGTTTGTCATTTGCTTCTCATTTCACCTCAATTCCAAAATTTTCCTTTTGGGGTTGAATTGAGAAGTTCGACGATCTTAAAATATGCACCTAGCGTTAACAACCAAGTTTTCTTACCATCCCGACACTTAAACTTTCTGTATTGGAACCTCAGTTCTTGGATCAAGCTGGTTAAATTAACTAGACAGTAAACAGTTGCTTACTAGAGGGCAACTAGAAGAGAATAAAATAAGAAGTGGATCGCCGTGAAAGAATCATCAACGCCTGCAAAATCTCAGAGATTAAGGTTTAAGGTTTGGGAATGGTCAATCTAATTCCTCTTGAACTGTGATGTATTGGCAGGTGCTACTTCAGGTGCACCCACAAGCATGACCAAGGTTGCAGAGCTACCAAACAAGTCCAGAAAATGGAGGAGGATCCCAAAATGTACCAAATCACATACATTGGCAATCACACATGCAGAGAGATCACGAGGGCGCCACAGATGATCACGGATTCTGATCCTTGGGAATCCTCTTACACTCCCTCCCGCAACAATTCGGACACAAAGCCTCTGATTAATTCTCAGCAAAGTTTTCCCTTCTGCTCGGCTAGAAACAGCATCAAGAAAGAAGAGGAGCCAGCACTGGTTAAGGAAGACGCCACAACAACCACGACAAGCGACTTGACGGATAACCTTCCGTCCTTCGATTCAATTTTGCCTCCGGAACTGATGGGTTTCGAGTCATCTGACCCGACCCCCATGTACCTGTCTTGTGCGGCTGGTAGTCCGCACGGTTTTCTGGACATGGACCCGATGGGACGACTCGGTTTTGATGGCGAGTTTCCATTTTATGAGAACGTGCTCTTCTCCTAGCACTCGGAACGCGAATCAGCATGGCTTGTATACTCTTGTCTGTACCATTTTGTTCCGTAGAGCTCAAGGAAAAACCAGTTTAGAAACTAAAAAATTGCACTCTGCACTTGTGAGAAATTTCAGACTCTGTTGCGACTCGACTTTTGTACGTCTATCGGCACACCAAGTGATGAGAGTTGTCTCTCGTGCGCCCTTTTTTACACTTTTGCAAATGAACATTTTGTGTACTACTTTGCGACGCCGGCGAGTGTCCAATCAAATCCGGTGATGTTCTCGTCTCGGCGTTTCATTTCCGTGGTCTGTGTCAAACCAAACAATCGTAAGATAATTCGATGAATTCTGCTCGATGTCGTGGTTAACTTCTTCTTGTGTGTACTCCTTTTTTCTCTTATGGTCCTTAATTGAACTGCTGTAGTTAATAGTGTGCTTATGGAAATCGGGGAACGACAAAACATACGCTTTTCCCCTCAAATGAGAAGAAGAGAGTCATTTTTTCCGAGATTCTCCAGTTTGGACAAAAGGGATTGTACCCTTATTTGGAAAACAGAACAAAAATTGAAGATGAGGATCAGTTTTCCATTGAAAATGAGCGCCGGAATAGGATGGTGGTAGTACAAAAAGCAGAGGTCTTGTCGCGTTCGGCTGCTCGGAAGTTGGATCGAAGTAGCCCTGGATTGTAGAATGGGGCAAAAAGATCGGATTCCACGAAATGAATGTGTTGACTCAGAGGTCTACGCATCCCTCCGGTGGAAATTTCCTCGGCGTTGTGATGTTGGGGTCGCCAGGAAGGGAGAGATGGTCAGCCAGTTCACATTAAACAATGGGAAAGATGAGAGAGTTCACACGGCTGGACGGCCAAGCGATAGTGATTCCGTGTTCCCATACAGAAAGAAGAAAGCCTAATCATCCCCCTCATAGAATTTTCCTTCTTTCGAACCGCTATACTTTGGAGCAGCGCTGATGGCATTTGAAATTTTTGCATGTTAACGAACAAATTGAAAGGATCTGTCCTGACCGGAGCACGGTTTGGGCTGTCACGTTTCAAGAAGCACGAAATTCAATATCATAATATCAGGAACTGAGGCCAGCGGGTGAAATTTTTTGGTACAATTTCTCCTGCTAGTCTTCCCCTTTGTAAATCCTTATGCCGTTTTTTGTCAAACATACATGGTCCTTTCCACCCATCCGTCTAATGAGCAGTTCGTCACGATTTCACAAAGGTGAAAGGGTATGTCCAATCCGTTCGATTTGATCAGCATTCAGCGAAGGGATGTAAAATTCGCCTAACTCGTGATTGAGAAGTAATGCACGCCGAAGATAATAACAAATTCGTTTTGAAACGAAGTTTCGAAAAGATTTAAAAGAAGGTTGATAATTTGCTATGGTTCGGAGCCTCTAAAAGAATTAAGTCCGCAGTGTCTCAATTTGACAGTGACACTAGAAATGAAAAGGGCTTCGAGGGCTCCAATCGACAAGGAGAAAGAGACAAGAAGCGACTTGAGCATCTTCCATGAAGTTAATGGAGATCTTCCGTGAAATGACCTCGTTTTCGGGATAAGTGCCAAAGAAGTCCTAAACCTATTGTATTAGTGCCAAATCAGTCATAAATCTTTTATATTGGTACCAATTCAGTCCCGAACTTTTGCATTGGTCTCCAATTCAAGATCGAACATTTTGCATTGGTTCCAATTGAGTCTTAAATTATTTGTATTTATGGAAATTGAGTCAATCCGATCGATTTTGGCGGGAATTCTTGACGTGGACGTTGATTATCCTACATGGCATATTTGGCCGACTTGGATATTTTTAATATTATTATAGTATTTTAAATAATTTTTAAGCATTTTTCCCTTTTTTTAAAAAAAATTATTTTTTAAAAATTATTTAAAATATCAAAAAACGTCGCGCAATATCGAACATTTTGCATTGGTGCCAATTTAGTCTTAAATTATTTGTATTTGTGTAAATTGAGTCAATCAACGTTCACATCAATCGTCTTATATGGGACAATCGACGTCCACATCGCAATTTCGGCCAAAATCGATCGAATTGACTCAATTTTCATAAATACAAATAATTTAGGATCGAATTGATAATAACAAAAAATTTAGGACTAAATTGACATCAATGCAAAAAGTTTAGAATTGAATCGACACTAAAAAAAAAAGTTTAGAATTGAATTGATACTAATGTAATAGATTTAAGACTTTTTCGATACTTTTTTTTCTGAATTTGTTTCGAAACAAAGTTTCGAAAAGGTTTAAAAGAAGGTTGAGAATTTGTTTCGGTTCGGAGCCTTTAAAAGAATGAAGTCCATGGCATCTCAATCCGACAATGACACTGGAAATGAAAAGGGCCTCGAGGGTCCAATCGACAACAAGGAGAAAGAGACGAGAAGCGACTCGAGCATCTTCCATGAAGTTAACGGAGATCTTCCGTGAAGTGACCTGGCTCCCGAGGACGATGTGCCTGGATCTTGCCCAGGAAATGACACAGAAAAGCAAAGCTGGCGGCAGAATGAGCAACAGAGCGACAAGAAAAAGCCTGTTGAGAATTTCCAGGAACTTGTGGCTTGCATTCAAACTACCCAGTGCCCGATTGGGCTTTGATCTCTGCAAAATCCTCTCCTGCCTCTCAAATTTCTGCTCTCTTCAGACGTCGTCCAGGACTACCACTTCAAAATCGCGTAGCTTGATAGCATACAGGGTTCCAGTCAGGCTGATCAAAGCCCGACAGCCAATCGGGACAAGGTCGCCCGAGCCAACCGGACTCGAAGCACAGTTTAAGCACCCGGGAACAATCAATTTTCTTTCTTGGACTTATGCTTGCGACATGTGTCCTGAGCCCCGTCCATTTCTACTGCCGCATGTTCAGGCTTACATATTGATCCTGTCTGGTCCCTTCCACACACGCTGTAACTGTTTTTGAAGTGCGAGATTTTCACCGTGCGATTAACATATAGATACATACAGATGATTGGACTCACCTCAACATGTACGCACACATTCTAAATCATGCCTAGGGCTAGAGCTCGTGCAATTCGTTATCTATAGATAGTTGAATACTTAGGATCCTACGTCATATGACAGCCAGAAATCACTCCCAAGTGCTAATAAGCAAAAAAGAAGAAGAAGAAGAAGTAAAGAATCTGTCGCATGCTTATTGAGCGACCTAATAAAAAAATACATGAACATTAAATTCTATAATAAACATTAAGTCTTGCATGCATTAGAGTACAACAAACTATACGTAAGTTTAGACAGTCAGTGTACGACTTATTCAGACAGTAATTGCAAATGAATAATTTATCTACAAAGCTACCGAAGACGAAGACTAGTAATTAATCCATGTTTGGTTTATCCTCCTCCTGCAATTGGGTTTTGAAGCGTTGGCTTTCATTCAGACAACCCCAGTTCAATCTTATTTTCCTTCCCTGGAGTTATGGAAAATCATATCTATGTTGCTAGTATTGCTGCTCCCGGGATTGAACATCACAGTCGCCATATCTGCTACTGGATACTCGAGGACTTCTTTATCGTACCGAGAGGCCAAAGTGCCTGAGCCGCTGCCTTCTACCACCGGGATGGCGCTGCTTGAACCGCTAAACCTGCATAGATGCAAATCCATCGGAACGACATTTGCTTGCGGCGGCGGCGGCAGCGGAAACAGCGGTGCCGTCGGGAACATATGGCACTTGTGGTCGTGGAGGTAGATTACTTCAAAGAAGCGAGGATCGTCGTCGAGCCGCTGCACTTGCTTCTTGGCCGGGCACTGGTATAACTTTTGGTGGGTGCAACGGTAATAAGCCCTGAAGACATGAAAGTTGTTTCACCACTCGATTAACTTCACATAGCTCGGCGATTACGAAATAAAATTGTTTTGGCACCACACTGGTTTGGGAAGAATAGAAACTTTAGATAATACTACTTCGATCTTGGCAAGAATCTTCAAAGAAAATACATGCATATGAGCATCAGCCAATTAGTTAAACTCTATTATGTTAAGAACTAAACATGAAATCATGTGATAGGATTGATTACTATCCAACTTGCTTCTCTGAACGAATAAATTTATGTTCCTTGATCGTGGCCTATATAAGTTGAAACTCGTCATGAAGATGAAGTCGCTTAAACCTTAGCACATGATCATGTAACCAAAAAGTTTTCATCTTATAGAGGACCGCTTTGTCGATGCAATGGGAGATTGCCATATGCTGAACATCATTTGAGTGTTAATGCAAATAATAGAGGCGTAGTTTTGTTGCACGAAGAACAAAAGGACCTAACTTACCTCGGATAGATTGATCTGAGAATCGCTTTCTGACCATATTTTCTCCAAGTGTGCCCGTCTTCCGGAGGAACATCGGTGTTGCCCATCTGAGGAGCTTCGACTCTGAATACCCGTTTCTCTCCTTCGTCCCTCCTAAAAATAAACACTCTGATAAGTTTTCAAGCAACCACTACTTGTAACATTCACACAATCAGCAAATTATAGCAAGAAATGATGACTATATAAACCCACATATTAATCAATCTGGATGGTAAAGTGAAATGAAAACTTAAGCCTGATCAAAAACTCAACTCGGAATAACATCTAATTTCAGATTTAGGCCATCCGAGGTTAATTGTTCGGCACGTGTTGGATATGAAGATTTTAAAGTTGTAAACCCTAAGGCCATCTGATAGACGCTATCTGCTCAAATGACATTTATATGAAACTCTTGTAAAATCTGGGAGATACGCTTCTTTTGGTCCTTTGGTGGGTCAGCGTTTTTGGGGAAGTACCTGCGAAATTCTGCTTCACTAGGCCAATCGGGACTAGTTCATTATTGAACTGCTGATTAATCGATCTTTGCTCCGCTCAGAGTGAGAGGGTCATCCATGCAGTTTCGAGGAAACTACACTTTGTATGATTAGCCATGTGTGCATATTGGGGCCATGCCAGTTTTCCATGCAAAGCAGTGGAAACTCTTCATGCCCTACTGATCTCTATAAATCACTGACATCATCTACTCGTCATACAAATCCTTATATACAGCTTTTGAAGTAGGTATATTAGGAATATCCTTATTTCTTTGTCTCCTAAACAAAAAAAGGATTGGATATAGGACTAATAGGATGATGAATGCAACCCATACGGTCCGGATTAAGAGATTCAAAACGCAGACAGAACCGCAATGGCCAGCAATTCTCTACACGACCCACATGTTAATTGCCAAGCCTAGATCTGTCCATTCTGTTTTCACAACGAAAGAAGGAACAGTCATATGTGGAAGGTGTGTCTGCAATAATCGGAATAGTACTAGTAGTAATGATAATAAGAAGAAGGAGGAGGAGGAGGAGGAGGAGGAGGAGGCGTGATATGCTACGCATAAATATGCGATAGTTGATTTATTTCCTCAGCCTGGTATTAATAAAAGGGTGAAGATAGGTGGTTTAGGCAATGCAACTTAGAAGAAAAGCGATCACGTTTAATAAGCCCATCTCCACTTGAATTTGCTTACTATAACACATGTTACCTCCGTCGAGATCTTTGCGAGGAAGCTGATCTGTTGAGATCTGATGAAACCTCCATGGACAGAATTCCACCTCCGAGGCCTCCAAATGTTGCGCAGCCTTCACCATCCCAACTTCCTCCACCCATCTCAGCTTTAAGAAGCAAATTGGCTCTCGCCTGACGATCTGATCCGACTTCCCTTCCACTTCCCCAGTTATTGTCTGGCAATAACCTGGGAAAGCAACTTCGACAACCTTCAGTTGACTCCTTACAGTTGATGTTCATCATCAGTTTCTCCAAAGCTGATGTGAAGATTCCTATGATTGCTTCGCAGGTCTCGGTTGCGCTTCTCTGGGGCTGGTTTGCCAAAGTTGGTAGGTCTGATTCAAGGTCTCTGGCCAACCTGCACCCTTGAAGAATTAGAAACTTGGTCTCATCTTCCATGATTTTGTTTTGGACTCTGGGGATTGTCTTGCCCTATTGGTCAGCACAAATATAGCATTTAGACAATTACTACAACTGCATGCACTAGAGGACATATAAACTGATCAAATGTTGATTGCCATATATAATTTTTTGTGGGTTTTTTTTCTAGTGTGGGTGCTCAAATTTTTAGTATGTGTTGGAAATTATTCAGAAAGTAACAAAAATGATTGTTGGACACGCTAGAGGAAGAAGAAAGGAAACCTGGGAAAGATGACTTTGTCAAATGGTCCCCATTTGCTTTTTTCAGCCGTGACCCGCGGTTGACTCACAAACATTTGGAAGCTGGAAGTGTGATTCATGAAGCTCCCTTTGCCCAGCAGGAGTTTTGCTTCCTCCCACTTATTTTTCTTCCCCCTGTTCTATGGAGAAATCTAAAGGCTTTCAGCTCAAATTTAACTAAGTCTGTACTAATTGCTGTTGTGGTTAATTTCTTTACCATACCCATTTGACCAAAATACCTTAATTTCCATCCGAATGTTAGTGTCTATTTTACTCATCTCTTTTGTACATGAATTAACGACGGACAAGGTTCAACTTATGAACCATAAAATAGCTCACGATGGACTAATTCATTGTATTAACTCAAGGCTTCCATATCGATTAGATTATTAAATGCACGAGGATAAGGATCGTGTTCATTGCCTATTTACGCATATAGAATCATTAACTTGGTTTGAAATTAATGAATCAGGTAATTTGCTTATTGTGCTTACTGTATCGGCGCGATTATTTTAATCCCCAACATATGCTCTCTTTTGACCATTTGTTGTTTCACACTGATGAGTTTGAATTCAAATAGAGAATACTGAAGTAAGTTTCCAGTAGCTATTCTTCAAAGGCCCATGAGGAAGATATTCAGCCAAGGTCGAACCCTTTGTGTACGGCTTTTAACCCCGCTCAACGGGTCACGACCACCGAATTTGATCTCTGGTCACCAGCTGATTCCTTAACGAAGAACTTCTGGTTGATTTTCCTTCCAGATTTTAGAATGCAAGTTCCGGAGACTTGAACGGCGATAAGACACAAACGAGTAGTCCAGCCGTAAGATCGATACTAAAATAATCTGCACAATATTTCGACATAGCTACATAGAAGAATTCTGACCACTGGTCAACTTCAACAGTTCAAAGCTGAAAAAACAGACTTGCACCTTTCTCACTACTGTGCACGTATTTGTTGGCCATATCTAGAGAGATTACTGTTTGAAAAATTTTATATGAATGGCATTCACGTAGGTTGCTAAACCATGCATTATATCAGAATCATGTTTTGAACCAGTCAACTTTATGGCCAAAAAGGAAAAACGACACAGTCAAAGTCATGAACCTAGAACCGAATGGGAGGTCGAATGTAGGACCAATTTTATTTTATTTTTTTTTTGGGGGGGGGAGATTGAGCAAGTGAAAAAGCCTAGAATCTTAATGTGCAAAGGAGTAAATAGTAGAAATTCAAGCGTAGCTGAAAGGTAAAAATATTGCTGTATTGTCAGCATTTGTCCTCCTATACATTTGTATTTAGCTCGAAAAAGAATTCACCTATCAGGATTCAGAAGCAAAAAGAATTGAGTATGTGGTGACATCCTATACCGACAAATTGGCAAAAAAAGAATCCTATGCGGAAAGTTTCGAGGAGCAAGCAAGGTACTGTATCTTCCTGAGCCATTTCATAAACTTGAGAGTGCAGACACCTTTATACTTCTTCGACCTATAAGAATCACAATTTGCGTCGTTAACGTGGAAGACAGGCCTACATGGTACTTGCATGAATGTTATGGACCAGAATAGTCAGAATCACCGAATTCAGACAAAATGTCACAAGCAGGCATTCATGTAAATCATTTATGTGTATGGGTTTCGAGCAAACACCTGCGGAAGATTCATAAGCTCGTATACAGCTTTCTTTGGGGTCAGCTCGTTGTCAATAATACGAGCAACTGCCGTCAAAACAGGCATTTTAACATTGTATTTCTGGGCCAAGGCAATCACGGCTCCGGCTGTTGAGACGCCTTCAGCCACCTGCGCATACAAACATCAAAAGTATAAGTGAAGTGAAAATCTCAGTACTTACACAAAGAGAAAGGTCTAATTAGGAAAATTCTGATAATCAATCTCATTACAGAAGAAGTCACCAAGAAAATATCGCTGTCTTAGAAAGCTTGTGAAGCACCTGATTCATAGAGCCAAGTATATCCTCAAGCTTCTCACCCGATCCTAGACGCACTCCAACCGTTCTATTTCTTGAGAGATTTACAAAGCATGTCAGCATTATATCCCCAGTTCCCGAAAGACCAGTAATGGTGGTTGGTTTTGCGCCCATCTGAGTGAAATAAACAGAGGAAGATCAGTGAGAGAGGACCACCCAAAACCAGAAACAAGGATGACAATGAAAAGATTAGGCATCTTTGCCACAAAAAACATGAGCTCTCCTAACAGGCAGTCAGATTTCTTTCTCCTCCCCTCCTAATCGCTCACCTAAAGTTCAGTGCACTGAATAATATATCTAAACGTCATCCATCAAGAGGGCAGTGAAAAGCGATGTCTCTTCTAGGAGCATTTTGTTTAACTTAATAAACAAAAACCTATTAATATCCCACATGAATCATTAACTATATGTACGATGGGCATTGCAAAATCTCTCGATGGGTTCTCATTTGATATAGCTCGACCTGTCGCGACAATAGGTTGTATTACATGAGTTCTACCAAGCTAAAATGCAGTACCTCAAGTGGTTGACACAGTCTAATGGAACTTCTAGTTTATGATTTTCCAGTTTCTAGAGCTACTACTATTTAGCATGATGAATAGCACAAATGCACAGAAATCTGCATTAGAAAAATGATTTGTAAAGAGAACCTTCGTCGCCAACCATCTTATCTCAGAACAACCTTGGGCAACTAGAGCTGCCATTGAATTATTACCGAGATGCATCCCGTCCACAATTCCTGCTGCTATCGCTAGAACATTCTTCAAAGCACCTGCGATTTCCACCCCTGTAACATCACTGGGAGCCATCAGAGATTACTAACTGAACTCACCAGTTGACATGCACAGAAACCTCAGTTCCTTTAGCCAAGCATATCGTATATCGAGTAGAGGGAAGGTCAATGGCAGTTTAAAGATTCACAAACTAATAGATTGACAGCCAACACACAAATGACATAAAAAATAGAAGACAAGGATCATGGACTTCATTCTGCTATACAAATAATAAGGACAATTTGGATGAGTACAATAACATCAAAGAATAAGTAGTAGGAGTCGTACTTTACTGACCCTATGACTCAGCAGAGACTGCATACCTTGACGTATTAATTCTTAGGTAACTAGAAGCAAGGAGCTGCTGAGCCGCGTTTGCTAGTTTTTTGTCCTTAGTTGCCGCCACCATTGCTGCAAACAACTAGAAAAGGTCAAAATCTCACAGGCAGCACTATGCTCACTGATATTGGTGATTATGACAATCCAGCACATCCAAATACCTGTTGGTAATTCTTTACCCAAAAAAAATACCTGTTGGTAATTTATTCATCAGTTCCAGAGCAAAAGAAGGTCCCGACAGTGCTACGAATGGTTGTCGGGGATTTCTCAATGCTCGAGGAATAATTTGAGACATCATCCTCAATGTATTGAGTTCCAACCCTTTGCTCAGGGATATAAAGGGCAAGGCTGGATCAACATAACTTGCAATACCCTCAAGGAAAGCTGCGCTGAACTGCTTATGCGAAAACAAGAATTGATCTGTCAACTTTAATAGGTAAATCAGTTGCGAAATTGGAGATTGCCACATATGCTTCTTCACAGAAAATTGCACAGATAAGACACAATGTCAGTAAGAACGGCCTAAGAACTATCATGCATGAGCAAATCAGATTAAACGGAAGTACCTGCACAGGTACTGCATGAAGGCAATAGTCCGACTTAAGCAAAGCCGTTTGTGCATCAGTTGTAGCAACTACATTTTTTGGGAGCTCGTGATCTGGAAAATACTTGCTGGACATAAAGAACATCAGTGAAGGAGAGTGAACAAAGAAATAAATTATGCACCGTGAAGTTAAGGCCGCCAAAGCAGCAGAAAACTTACTGATTACAGTGATTGACATTGATAGATCGACAAACAACCGGGTCCCTTACAAGCATATGAACTTCCATTTGAGCCTTTCTGCTCGCAATGTGGGCAGCCATTGCAGTACCAAAGGACCCACCTCCAAGCACCACAACCTAAAAGCCAACAGATGATAAAAAAAAATTCTGAAATGGTAAATACAAAGGATGTCAATAAAAAACTAGGTGTGTTTACATTTATATACAATGAACTCTTCTTCCACAGACTTGAAAACGAGTAGAAATAAATAATAGACAAATGCCACTTTTGAATAGATTTTGAGCTCAATCAAGAATGGAAGTATGAGTCCAACTTAAGTTCATTCGTTTTGAATTCAGACGCCTGGTAAGAGAATCCTGCTCGAAACCAGAGATCTCCAAGCGGGAAGAAAAAGGAGTACCATAATCAGATGTTCATGTTCTTCCAGATTAAAAGTTATGTTCGTTCTTCCAGATTAACAGATATACAAATAATGCCTTCTCCGATTACGCGGATTTTGTCCATATTGCTGTATTTAGACAATAAAACAAAACAATTATTCTAGTCAAGTGCTACAGAGCCAGTTCCAAATTGAAAGGAGATATTTTAAAGCGCGGCGAAGTAAAGTGATAATCCCCAAGCAGCAACATCTCCAGGAAATTGAACAAAAGCACAAAAGAACTAAAAGACAATCCCAGAGAGTTGAAGAACGTCATTGCTTATTTGTGAAAGGAGCACAGCACAGTATAGTCCAATTCTACTTATGGACAGTAACCAAGTAAAAGAAAGAACCAACGTCCATTTCAATTCCGAAACTAAGTGAACAATTTACAAGAAACGCGATGATTTTTTTTTCAACAATTAAACATAGTAAAGTCTAGAATACCCACACGAAGATTGAAAAATCGCAGAAAATAAAATCACGATTCGATTAATCAAGACAAACCCAAGTCTCCAAATGGCCCAAAAAGTTACTGAAACTGAAATCTTGATGCAGAAGAAAACCTTGTTTGTACGTTCAAGAACATCGGTCTTGGCCTTGGACCGCCAGGACCTGGACCACCGGACCAGCTTCTCCCACGCGACTCGGACCGCTTTTCTCCTGTCTCTCGCGCGGTCGGCTGGAGCATTAGTTTCAGAGGCTGAGGATTGAGGACCGTCGTCTTCCGCTGGTATCAGTGGCGGCGAAGTGCTGCTCTCGGGAGAGCAACAACAGGAGGTGGAGATGGGATTAGGGGGAGGGGAGGCTGGAGAACAATGATGGGTCTCGAGCGCCGTTTCAAGGGCGTGCGGCCGACGTTGAAGGATGGAGACGGGTTGGAGGTTGCGCAGAAGCCGTTGAAGAGGGCTGGCTCCAGTAACGCCGCCATTCATTAAGTGGCATGCGAGGCTTGGCCCTTGCCGAGAGACAGAGCGCAGAGAGGTGGCAAGCGGCACACGAGGCTTGATTGCTGTAGTTAGGGCTGAGCAAGGCCGGACCCATCGAACCGGATCGCTCCGGTTTTATGAGTATCGGTCCGGTTCCTAATTTCAATTTTTCGAAATCAGTGTGAAATTGGAGGGAGAAAAGACATAAGCTTGTGGGTTGGATTATCCTTCCAACCGGTTGGATCAAGCTCAATTCCGACGTAGCCTCTAAAGGCAACCGAATCCTGCTTCAATGGATGGGCTTCTGCGTAATGAATCGGGCAACTCGCTCGATGGATTTGCTTCGACTAGGGGAGCGTGCTATTTGCTCAATGCAGAACTATGGGGTATCCTCTTGGATCTTAAAATAGCAACTTCTTTGGGCAACCCTAAACTTATTATGGACATGGACTTTCAAGCGGTTATTTCACTGATCCATAAATCAACCCCCTCTCTCAATTTTGGGAACACGCTCATATCTCCAATTCGGAAAGTTTTAATATACTTCCAGCATGTCAAATTTCTGCATAATTTCGAGGAAAGAAACTTATGGGCTGATTGGTTAGTAAATTGAGTCATTCACTCACATGATGCGAATGACACCTTAGTTTTAAATAGACAATCGAGATATTTGATTTAACTTGAGATTAGGTTAAACCAAGTTTTGTTGGGCGAGTTATGGTGCAACATTTGGACTTCGCCCCCAACATTTTTGGATTTTATCATTAAACATTCTCCATCTTCTTTGGGAAGATGAATAATGTGACATCCCTGCTGTTTCAACTGTCATTATAGTTTGGATTACGAGCTTAACAAGCAAATGAGATAAATATGTACTTCATACTCGCCACACGACGTCCACTTACTGGTTTGTTCAACGTGGCCAAAAGGCGAAACTTTCCTCTCATTTGTTGCTTCATCAATCAGAAAAAGCCCGTCCTTTCGGTGGAATATTCTTTCTTCCATCCATCCATCAACAAGCACCAAATCCCATTGTATTCGATTTCGGCAATTTTCTCCTTCTATGAGCTTGATGCCATTGTGTTTTCTGCTGCAACAGCTTCATTCCCAGAAAAATACAAGGTAGCAGGAAAAATTACAGTTGCCCTGTCAATCATCTGGAAGCCTCTGCCCCTCTCTCTCTCTCTCTCTCTCTCTCTCTCTCTCTCTCTCTCTCTCTCTGTGAATGAGTTCAAGATTCGATTTTGAGCATCTGGGTTGTTCAAGTATTGATTAGTTCTTCCTGGGTCTTGCTTTCTTGCAGACAATATGTTGAAGAGAAGGAAGGTCAAGGATCACCACCACCGCAAGCATGGCTCTAGCAAGAAGAGCCCACAAGGTGGCGGCAAAGGCGTAGTCAGGGCATGTTCTTGTTGCCCTTGTCCTGCCTTTTCCTCTGTGGCTCGGGGATTTGGGAGATGTCTGTTTGTCACTTGTTATCCAGTGATTCAGTGCTTTGGATGGGATGAGGGAAGGCACCATCACCATCACAGGCACTTTTACTGACGAGCTTTTCCAATTCCTTCCAGACTTGGGATGGAACAACTTCTGATGTTCCTTGGTTCGTTGTTTGTAAGTTTGTCGTCCCCTTTCATTCACGAAAGAAGACAAAAGGGAAAAGTTCTTAGGACAGGTTTTGTGTACAATTCATAATCCTCTGCTGTTGCTCTTGAAGAACGATAATTTAGAGTTATCAGGACAGGTTTTGTGTAAAATTCATCATCCTCTGCTTTTGTTCTTAAAGAACGATAATTTTATTACTTCTCCTTGCTATTTTGGCTTGCTTTTTTGGCTTAATTTGACTATTTCAGAAATTTAATTTCCACTTCTTTCTGCAAACAAAACAAAGAGAAGGACAAAAGTGAATTCAATTTCCCAAAAATTTACACATTGCACGGCCTTTCCCTAGAGTCCTAACAAAAGCTGTCATTCAAAAGGAACTATCCAACATAGAGGATGACTTTCCAGAGAAGTACAAGATCAAAACACGCCAGGCGAATCAGATTTTGACTCCGTGACGCCTGTTTGGTATGCAACGAGCTTACATCTTGGTTTGGTTTAGATTTCTCTCTTCCCTAGTCTTCCTCGCAAAAACAAGGTCAAAGAAATTTCCCCCGCATGTCTAGGTTTTGCAATTCATTAGATGACACCTGAGTTTCTTTACATCTGACGCTTTGAGAGGCTTGAGCATGAACATCTGAGCACCTTCAGCCAAACACTTGTTAATCCGGGTCGGAACATTCTCAGACGACACGATCACAACAGGAACTTCCTTCAAGATAGACGATCCCTGCTAGGTAAAATTCTACATATGTTAGTCAACTGGCTCTGATATTTAACAGAACATGAACCAGAAATTCAAGTGAAATTTAGTTTAAAACAATCTTATCCTAATTCGATGAGCGAGCCAATTTACCTTAACTTTTTCAGCAAATCAAACCCTGTCATTCCTGGCATGCAATAATCCGTAATTATCAGATTGACCTTTGACGTCTGCACCAGAGCACCATGAAGAACTATCAGAAGACTACTAACATCTCTATAATTCTGTTAAATTTCTATGTGCAGTGGTAACTCGCATAATTATTTCCGCCTCCTTAGCGGGATTGTTTTTCTTTCATGACCAACAAGACGAGCTACTTACAGTCGCAGAGACCGAAGATTCGCCAGGCTGATCATCTCTTATACCCAGATATTCCAAGGCTCTCATCCCATTTTCCACAGTTGTCACTGCACCAATTTTATAAACCATTAGCAATCAAGGTAGATTCGTCAGCATGCACAATGGCTTGAATAACATACATTGGCCAAGTATTAAAGATCAATTGAACCAGCTCATCACTTATCATCGTACCAACTATCTACAGGACACAGAACTCATTATATTTCTCATGTCTCGGCCAATAAGGTTATGTACATTGTCAATGTGGAAGGGGAGGTGCCAAAAGCTATCACAAGAGGGCACTGCCGCTATCCATGGATACCAAATTCAAAGAGGCCAAGCTACAAGAAGTATCTTTCAGAATTCAATGTTCTGTCAAAGTGTCAAGTTCCCAAGGAAGTGAGTGCATTTGTTAGTCTAGGTTGAACACTTACAGTGGCAGTAAATGCAAAGAGCCGACGGTAAAAGAAAAAGGGAAATCACCCCCTAGGACCCACTCATAAATGGGATGTTTTGAATTCTATGGTTTCAGTTTTACGGTGTACTTGCACGGTTATGAAGTAAGTAAAGATCTCGGTTGCTCGGCATGTTTTCCGTGTGAAACAGTAACCCAGTTGCAAAATTCCATACGGATGGTGCTATGAATATCAACATTTCATTACGTGTGGGATTCATCAGTCGCCTCATGGGATTTTGCTTACCGTGCAGATCTCTCCTGTCGAGGCTTATGCGGATGAGGATACTACGGCTCTTCAGTTGGATCGGTTCTACCTGGAAACCGGATAGGACCGCCCTGAAAGTCAGCCCTATTTTAGGTTCTCAGTTCCAAGTGAAGAATCAATCGGGAACAAGGCCAGTTCAGAACTAATTTCCTAAAGCCTTTTTTTAATACCTCGAAAAACCTTACATTGGTACTCAAATTAACCTCAAATTATTTTTTTTACCACAAAAAAAAAAGCCAAACTAGTACGGTTATGATAATTTCGCCCCAAACTAATTTTTTGATTACGAAAAAATCCCAAATTAGTACGCATACGATAAATTTACTCTAAACTAATTTTGTTATCATAAAAAAATAGATAAATTTACTCTCCGTTAATTTTCGTTAAATTGAATTAACATCACGACAAACCCTAAACTCGATATACATATGACAAATACGGGGTAAAAATCTTAAACGGGTAGATTTATCAATTATCACATGTCATCCAACTCGGCAATTTAAATGTAAAATTTAACTGAAAATTAACGGAGCGCAAATTTGTAACAAGGTGTATCAATTTGGGATAAATTTATTACTAATGTATCCTAGGGTTTTTTTTTATTGTATTAACCTTTATATATATATAAAAGCCCTAGGTTTTCCACATCTTTTTCTCTATCTCTTTGCATATATATCTAATGAGTGGATGCTTTATCGAGTCTCTTCTTTGATTTTAGATTCGAATTGTCTCATCGAAGACATTATCGTTGGTAAATAGAGTTAATGAATTGAAGTGGAATGAGTATATATATCGTGAGTATTATTATTAATTGTTTTACTTTTTAATACAGTTTAATTTAAACTATCCTTAAGTGATTAATTATATTTTTTGTTTTATTTTCACGTGGTTTGTTATTTTTATGGATGAAAGAGGAATGAAATTTTATAATTTGCGATTTATATTAACTTTTTATTCTCTATTACTGTACATGACTAAAAGTGTTCATCTTATGCACTGTTGCTTTAAGCAGATAAGAAGATTGTTGTTGCTCATCTTTTACTTTGAACCTTTTTATGGCTCGTTTTTATTTTGCTCTAAAAAATGAAACAAGAAAAAAACAACAACAAAAGAAAGATAGGTTTTCGAGAGAGACCTAGAATCGAACCGTAAAAAACAAGGTATATTCAACATGATTTTCGGGACAAATAAGATAGGTTTCGGATTTGAGAATGAGAACCGAGTTATATTGGGATTTGGAGGATTCGAATCGCCTAACATTAGGATTTTCGTAACTTTACTTCAAATCAAAATCATCCAAATGAAAATAGACTACCTGATTTGACCCACATTTTGGATTTAAAATTTTTCAAATCTCAAAAAAAATTCGCTCACATTTTTTTTCTCTCTTTCAATACATGACGTAACTCAAATCAAGCCGTCTTTTTTTTTTTTTTTTGAACGGCCTGATTTAAGTAATAAATCTCAATATTAGACGGTCTAAATCCTGAGACTTGAGCAATTATCGAAGTGCTAAATTACAAAAAAAAAAAATTTAAAAAAAATCCGAGGTTTGGTTTAGCAGCTCCAAACTGCCGTTTGGCCCGAAAGATCTTGACATGACTCAAAAGAATCGGATCCGGAGATCTTCTCTAACTTCAAGACGGCCTCTTTGTCTTAAGAGCAAGGCATGTATCTTCGGGAAACGAGAAGATCTCTTTGCTCTTTCTTCTCATGTGAGTTGGCGCGAGAGAATGGATAGCCATGCCACGTCATCTTTCGTCCGAATTTTTCTATTTCCCGGATCGATTTTGATTCGGTCAAGCTCAGTCGTTTTGGGAATTAATCAAATTTTCCCGCGACCCTCTCTAGAGAAAGCGTCTTCCTTCATACACCCCCGCCTAAAGAAGAGGCCCGAGGCTTGGCTTATTAGATGGAGCTCCGACAAGAATCTCGTACCAAACATCTCATGCTGTAAACGTCATCGACCATTGTGACAACACTATTGTAATTGCTAAAATAAATAAAAAAAAGTCATTAAAATTTCAAATCGTGTTCACTGTGATATAATTACTCCGGACCCTTCTTTTTTATTTTCGTCAAAAGCCTCATATTACACCCACAGACCATTGTTGCACATTTACTTCGAATTTTCTCCCATAAACTTATACATGTGCGACACATTTAACTTTTGTTAAGTTTTGGGTAGACGACTTCCAGTCAAAACGATATTATTTTCAATTATGTCAACGCCATTTGCCTTCGCCCATATATGCAAGGAGATTTTTTTTTTTTTTTTTGTCCTCACCATTGATGGAACTTTTACGAAAGGTAAATACATTATATGGGTATGATTTTAACCTCACGAGAAAAGGTTTAGGCAAGGGCAGGAGAACAAGCATAGCTAGAAACTACCCGTAGTAGAGAAGAAATTAGAAAGTCCTTGCCCTGTTTCGAGTGCGTCATAACAAGGTATAGTTTTCGATTTTTGGTGATTCTTTCTTTCCCTTGTTAAAAAAGGACACGATTCGAGCGTGTATTTTCTAAATGCCTTGAGATAGGCGTGCCTCCGATTCGTATTACCTTCCTTGAAGAATTCGCCGCGCCGTCTTTCGAAGGATCTCCTGATCAAGGTCGTTTAAACAGTTACCATCCACTTACGAAACTCGGAATCATCTTCGGTGTCGATTTTGCTAAGATCGTTCCATGCAGCGACGACAAGCCGAACGTGCATTCATGGATGTGAAGCGACCCTACATTCATTGCACTTAAATGTTTTGCGATCTTCGTAAGATTCTGATCTCGTGGTGGCGGGGAGTTATGAAGGTGGATGGTTGTGGCAATTATGGGCATTTAATACCATCCGTCTGGATCCGGACTTGGGCCTTTCTAAATGGGCTTTCGTGTAATTATTTTGGGCCTGAGCCCAACATCGCGCTCCTTGTGTAGGCCCAGGAAGAACGCGCCTTGCTGCATCGGATCCAAATGAATGATTAAAATCCAACCTTAATTAGACCCCCAAAAACAAGAAATCTAACCTCATTCAACAAGAAGTCAATCTGTGAACGGCTTGCATCAACGTTCGCCGTGGGATGTCGAGAATTATGAATGTATGTGATCGAGAACGATTCATGAAATGTCGGTCCTAATTCGAACCGGGTGAATTTTAATTTGCACTGGTTGTGTACGATCTCTTGAATTTTTTAGCTTTGTCTTAGAATAGTCTTTGGTCCGCTATGGTTTCCAGATGCTGGGACGTGGAAGATGATGGCCTTTGTCCGACGAAGGGAAGCATCGAGGAAAGGAGAAAATTAGGCGTGAAGAGAGAGCCCCGTTAGAAGCAGGAGCTAAATTGCAAACAAGACTAGAACAAAAGAAGCATCATCCGCTTGTCGTCTTGTTGTCCGGTCTGGCTCTTTCACCTGCGCTGCATAGGAAGACGAGAGATCTCTCTGCATGAGATCCCGTTTCCTTCTCCTTCTTCTTCTTTTTTTTTGAATTTGGATATTATCTGTTCCGTGATTTAATTATCTTTAAAATCAAACTAATGCCATCTGGACTGAGGTTGTGCATCGGTCCCGATCTAACCTAGAAACTGAATCAAATTGGAACGAACTAGCCGATTTTGGATAGTTCCCAAGGGAATTGTTTTGGTCCACGTATCCACATAAGGAATTGGACCGATCGGATCACCTGAACCCGATTGACGGATTGGTCAAGACTTCTTTTTTTTATTATTGTTATTATGAATCAAATCGCAATTTCTAAATTGTTCTTTTCTTTTAATGTTGCGAAACTCCCACTTATAAGAAAAGGAAAAAAAGAAGCAGAAGAAATCATGGGTTCCGGGGATCGACCTGGAACAGGATTAGATGGGTCGATTTCCGGTTCCACGATGGGAACCGACGATGCCCGATCCGTTTTCAGGTTTTAGGTTCTAGAGAAATCGAGCACCCCAAATCTGGACAAAATGTGTAAATCTAGAGTACACGCACATGGTTAGCTGATCATGAAGAGTTGAACAGCTTCCGTTGACGGTGGGAAAGGAAAGAGAGAGAGAGAGAGAAAGAGACTACTTATCATCATTGCTTTCATCCATTCTTAATTTCTTCTTTTCTACTCGGAATTGAGTGAGTTGTAAGTCAAGAAAGAGAAAACCTAGGAACACGTATGTTTGCACCACCAAACTCGCCGGACAAAGACACCATCTCATCGGCAACTCCCATCTCCAGAAGCAAACCGTCATCATCATCTTCATTCCAAGTTTCCAACCAAAAAATCCTGCGACAGAATGTTCGCCCCGAGAACTAGAGAGCAGAGAGAGAGAGAGAGAGAGAGAGAGAGAGAGAGAGAGAGAGAGAGATTCTTTGAATTGCACAAGAAGACAAGCACGACATGTTTCTTTGACTCCAAAGCTCACGGGCCTCACCTGAAACCATCCCTCCGACATGCAGTACAGCAACCAGTATCAGGCCAGACCCACCAAAAGGACCCAATTAAGATTTGACAACATCCATACATTCGAAATTTCAAAAAAAAAAAAAAAAAGCCCCAGTTTAAAGGGATAAGGGAGGCGGGAACATTTATATCACACGTGCGGAATTCGACTCTTTGCGTTGTGTAAAGAGATAGAAAGCAAAAACTAGAAATAGGAAAATTAAAAATAAGACAAATAAAATATATAAAAAGAAAAATTCTCGAAAATAGTAAGGAGTGGGAAAGGTAGATAAGGTTTCACATCATGGAGGCCAGAACTTAGCCTCGTTTGTCTACGTACGTTTTGAAAAATCAAATCAAAAGTCAAACCAGAGCAAAGCCAACGAGTGTGATAGAAGGAAAAACAGTAAGGAGACAACAAAAGTCAAGAGCCAAAGTATTCAAGATGACGGTGCGGCCCGTGCGGGGAATGTCTAGGTCTCCGCTCGTGTTGTGTCCTGCTCATTCACAAGTTGGCCATCACATTTAGCCACGATATATATTTTTTTTGTATCGATTAACATTTTGATCCCCCACTCCTAATCCGGTAAATAAAAGAAAAGGGTTTTGTGTGAAAGCCGGTAATTTTTTACTATCGAATAATTTAATATCAATTGCCACTGTAGAACATTTTTCCCTTATCGATCTTTTTCCACCAAACGAAATAATTAATGCAAAATTGTATGGTTCGCTTGAAAATGACCCACGTTGTTTTCTCGTGATCTAGTCTATTAAACGCGTTTTCGCTTATGCCGGGAAGCGTGGTTTGCTCTATAGAAGTACCCGATCAGAGCGAATAGTTGATTGTTTCGGAGTAATTTTTGTATGAAACCGGAAGGTTTCTAGTATAATAAGTGGAATGTTGATTACGAATTGATGCGTTTTATCCGAAACAAATGTAGTTCATCAAATAATGTGGAAGCTAATGAATGAACGATGAGTTTGTTTTACCCTTGAAATGAGAATAGTTGCTATAAAAGAACAAGCTCAAATTGCCTTTAACGAATGTAGTTGATAAAATATTCTGATCCCTTGTGATTTTTTTGTTACATACTATATATATAGTTCACCTTAAATACCTTTGACAATGAAAGACCCTTGATGGGATATTACCAAAAACTTCATAAACTTATTGTACGTATGTCAATTTAGTTATAAACCTCTTAATTTGTCCAATTTAATTTATTCAATTTAGCAATTTTGTCGGTATAGTTATTACAATTAATTTTGATCAACAATCGCCGACCATCCTACATGGCACGACGACATTGAAACAGATAAAAAAATTTCATTCTTTTAAAATTTTCTAATTTTTTATTTTATTTTCTTCCCTTCTTCCATTGTCGTTCACTGGACCTCGCTTATGATGGGCAACTGGCCACAAGGACCGACCTTGCCAGAGGCCGATGGAGGAAGATGAAAAAAAAAAAACAAAAGAATTATAAAAATAAATGCAAAAAAAAAAATCCACATTAGCAAACGAAATTGACCGGTTATGCCACGTGAGGACGACCAACGTCCAACCGACCAAAATTGATAAAATGTCAAAAGGTATAAATTTAAATTGGCTAACTTAACAGCCTTAGAACTGAATTAGAAATCCTACAATAAGATTAGGACTTTTTTTTTTTTGTAATTATGCCAGCATCAATTGTACTAATGAGTTTATTTCTTTTTAAGGTGGTCCACTTAGTGGTCTCGAGACTCTCAATGATACTGTAATAATGCACCAATTGGCAGTTCCTAGAATTTCTATCGTGAACCCCTAGAAGACCGCAGGTGAACAGAAGAAAGATTCTTTTCAGTCTATTAATTGCCAAGGCATGGAGACAGAGGGTAGCCTAAGATTTAACTCCACCTCTCTGCCATTGAATTTAATGCGAAGCTGCAGACGAAAGGTTGCATTCAATTCGAATTTTTGGAGCAACCGAGGATCCAGGAAGGGGACCCCACGATTATTTCAAATTTCACGAAAAATAAAAACATTTTTTATGAATATATATCTTTTATAAAAGGAAAAATGATCCAATATGTAATGTGGTCCTAAACTTTTAATTTGTTTAATATAGTCTATCAACTTTAACCTAATGTGCAATTTGGTCCATAAACTTTTGACTTGTTTACATGTAGCTTCCGAATTTTTAGTAAATGTTCAATTTAATCCTCGAACTATATGAAAATATTCATTATCATTCATAATTTTAAATTAATGGAAAATCACATTGAATATTTTCATATAGTTCATTGACTATAATGAATACGTGAAGAAAAGTTTCCACGATCACATCAACAAACTAAAAGTTCGGGGATCATATTGAACATTAGGCTAAAGTTCAACGACCATATTCAACAAATTTAAAGTTCATCGACTATAATGCATATTGTACAAAGTTCAGGACTATTTATGTCATTATCCCTTTATAAAACAACTAATTTCAATTTATTTGGTGATTTAGAAAATATAATTTTTTTTTTTTTCTCTAAAGTTGAAAGTCATTTTCCTCCTTTCTAAACTTATTGATTTCAATTTATAAAAAACATTTTCGTAAATAATTAACCACCGGAGAGTTACTCCAACGGTCCCTCTTTCTATTTATGGAAAGAGAGAGGTAATGGTTCGAATTTCCACATTCGGTAAAAATAGGGTGGGGACATATGAAGAGGGAGATGCAGACACATATCGCACACATATGGCTTGTACAGTGATGAGATAAGACTCGGATTAAAAAAATAATTAATTTTTCATCAATCAAATATCGAAAGATGAAAAAAATAATTTTTCCAAAAAGAAATTTCTTTCAGATTTTAACGATTGTTTTTTTTTTTTCTGAACACAGATCAAAAGGGGAAAGCAAAAAGATGGTGGTTTCACTCTCTCTCTCTCTCTCTCACTGCTGTTATGCAGAACTCTCTCTTGTTTTTTTCTCTGTACCTTTTGCTTTATGACACCACCCACCCCCGCAAAAGCTCAGTCCAACCCCTCACCAAACTTTGCCTCCATCGCCTTCATTGCCCCTTTCACTTTCATTCTGTTTACTCAACATCATCACTCCCCGAGTTTTGCCGTCAGAAGATGCCCAGCTCCTCCTAAATTCGGGAAAAGTGTGTATATGTATATAATCATAAACCTATTCTATTGATGTTAATTCAGTCATAAATCTTTTATGTTTATGTCAATTCACCCTAAATCTTTTACATTTGAATCGATCGACGACGTGGACATAAGTGCTTGCGTGGCACGATTGGGGTTGACGATATATTTTTAATATTATTAAATATTTTTATAATCTTTAAATATTTTTTTTGGGTTTTTTCTTCTTTTTCTCTCAATCATTAAAAAATTATTGAAATAATATTAAGAAAATGTCAATGTTAGTCCACTGCATAACGTAGAAAGCAACCCATGTCCACGCCAATAAATTTTCGCTAAATTTATTCGCGGATTGGCTTATTGCAAAGGGTTTGTGATTGAATCGACACAAATGCAAAAGTTTATGACCGAATCGCTATCGATGGCACAAACACAAAAGGTTTAGGACTAAATTGACACCAATAAATGTTTGAGATCGAATTAAGACTAATGTAATAGGTTTATGACCTTTTCCTCCTAATTCCTATTCTTCTACAAAGTTGTGTGTTTTTCTCGCATGCGTTTGGTTACTCATGTCTAAATGAAACATGCAATTTCTCGTGTCCTATAGAAATGTGAAGATTCAAATTCTCGATTCTTGCTCGATATAACCTAAATCCTAAACCGGATTGCGAAGAATCGGTTGATCATTTGCTAATTCGGGGCCATCTCCCCGCTTTGGTCCTTCCGAAGTCTCGGTGAATGCTTCGACTTGGAATTCCTATATTGACACAAAAGGAAACTCTTGAAAGACAACTGGGGTTAAATCATAATTATGCCGACATAACTCCATTCCTGGTTATGCTTCCTCGTTTGGAGGAAGGATATCACGACTTTTTTATCGGGTGAAAAGCGTCGTAAAATATATTAGATAACACGAAGAATAAGAATCTTTAGAAATCTATTTAGAAAAGACAAGAAAGTAATAATAATTATCTCAAGCTTGCAATCACCGTCTTTAAGGGCCTTGATGCGTAAAGCCTAAGCAATTATCCTTCGGAATACAACGGATCTTTCTCGTTATTTCGCACATAATAATATAGGGGACATGAAATTAACGTTAAATCTAGCTAGCAAAGAGAAAAAATAAATAAATAGAGGATCTCTTATTTTGTTACGATTCTATCGTAAAAGGATAATCTTTATAGGCAAATAAAGAAGGGAGTTAATAAAGAAATAAAATCAAAATAGACCCGTTACAAATTGATTAAAGAAATCGATCGAATCAGATTTGTTACAAGTTGGTTGCACTGATTGCGATCACAATTATCACTAAAGATTAATTGCATGATAACAAATTAAGATCAATTTTCTTGCATTGGCAACCAAAAAAGGGCAAAAGAAAAAAAGAAAAACTCATTATAAATTGAAGAAATCAGAGGAAAAATCCATAGTCTGGATTAAGGCCATTGGCACAGATTAAAAAAAAACACGAGCTTACTTAGTTTATGAGTTTGGAAGGGCATTGAAAAGAACAGACTTAGCCGGTTTACGAGGTTCGCGAGGTATTCCATCGATTTTATCCATTAGTAACTTTTATTAAAGAGAGAGAGAGAGAGAGTACATTTACCCTTGAAACTTATTGGACTAATTATGTTTAATCGGAGTTGTTAAAATGGACATTTGCATTTCACCTAATTCGTCTTTTGTTTCGCTTGGCAATTTACCCTATTAAATTATAAAAAAGAAAAAAAAATACTATCGTTTTGAATTAGATTGTGCAATACCCAATCATGTGGACAAGTCACTCCCGCATAAATTCTAGCGAGCAGCTGAATAAATTATGACCATCATGCAAACTTCAACGTAATAAAATAGGGGTCTTGTTGACAAGTATCCCAAGGACACTTGTTAAATAACCAATTACAATTTTCAATACGGTGATCGACCGTGTGTTATGCACAATCATAACCTTTAAAATCAAACTATGCTTAAACGATTCCCGGAAACACACGATAGTACGACATGTACTAAATACAAAGAAAATGTGTGGTTCTTTTATCACAAGACTATTTTCATATGTTACCTTAGGGAAAATTAAAAGTCATAAATCTATTATACGGGCGCCTAATTCGGCCATAAATTTTTTAATTTAGTCAATTTGGTCCCATACTTTATAAAGATTTGCCAATGTAATATTTTCTAACTAATTTTGATAGAAAATTATCGACTTGTACGATTTTTGCAAATTTTTGTATTTTTTCCCTATTCCCTTAGCCAATCGCCGAATCTCCAACGAGGGTAACCCTCCCTTGAAATCGGCAAGGGCTTATGTTCGACGATATGGGTGAGCGGTGTCGGGCTCCGTACTGAGTTCCACCTGGAACCTAAAGCCTACTCGTCAAAACAAATTTTCCATTTTTTGGAACCTAAAACTTATCCTACATACTTTGAAACCTACAACCTAACCTGTCACAAGTTCCAAGGTCAATTCCAGATTTTACCCAGGTTCCACATATATTTACAATTGAACAGGTTGTAATGAATTATCATATTTAATGACACCATCGATGTTAAAATCTAATGACTAAAACTCATATTCGACACACAAAAAAATGAACATTTAAAAAGTAAAAGTATCGATGATAAAGTAGTTCCAAATCATAGAACAACACGAATATCGCAAGATGACACGAAAACATATAATAAGAAAATACATAAAACTTAATCTAAGTTCCACCGCCTAAAACCCGAAACCCACATGTTAGAACAGGTTTCCTAATTTTTGGAACCTAGAACCTACGCTCCAGACCTGGAGCACTGAACCAACCTAGGTTCTCATAGGTCCTGTTTCTTCAAGTTATAGGTTTTACCCCGAAACCATGCTCACTCCTAGCCGACGAGGGTGTCCGGCCATCGCCGGCGGAGGAAAATAGGAAAAAAAAAGTAGGAAAAAGGAAAGAAAAAAAAAAAAAAAAAAAAAAATCTACAAAATCGTAAAAATTACCCACACTAGAGCCGTCCGTGTCATTTAAGATGCACGATATCCACATCAGCGGTTTTCTTGTCAAAATTAATTAGAAGAACTACATTGACAAAGGGTAAAAGAGTTAAAACTTAATTGATCAAATTAAAGAATTTAGAATTGGAGGATCACTAAATAATAGGTTTGTAACTTTTTTTTGTACAATTATTCCCGTTATCTTGTGCGAAAGACATGCTTTTAAACGGTGTCAGTCTTTTTGCCGGTATCTTCAATTTCATCAAATCCGAGTAGAGATAAAAGATGATTTACACTTTATAGAGCAATTGGATCGAAATGAAAGCCATGCGTGGTCTAACTTTCCGCATAGCGTACCATAATTTTTGACTTTTTCTTGATGGTCCGTTCAAGAACATGCCAACGGCGGAAACGTAGAAAACAAAATTGGTCCGCCACTCGACGCCCAAAAGAGGAACGTTCGCTGTCCAGTGTCCCAATCGTAATTAGGTTCAATCACAGGGGCGATTTTGGCAAACCAAGACTAAAGGTCATGGTCCGAGCTCAGCGCGCGAAAGGACGCCTGTTCTGCGTCCACGTCAACACAGCTTCGCCCGACAGCGACTACGTGTTTGCCACGTCGGAGACGAGCAATCCTCCCACGTGCCGACACGTGTCCATGGGCAAATAAATAGCCCCACCTAACAAATTGGTCCTCTCTCTTAGCTCTTTTTCCCTTTCTTTATCTTTATGCCGTTAAAAAGCAAAAGAGGGAACCCTCGGCACAAAAGCGCTTTCAGACAACCAAGAAAGAGAAGTCGCTCTCTCTCTCTCTCTCTCTCTCTCTCTCTCTCTCTCTGAGCTGAGACCACCCAGTCGCTCTGTCTCTGCAACACCACATTACCCCGGAAGATCTCGCCGGAACCCTACTTAGCCCAACCGGCGGCGAAGAATCCTTGATTTTCGTCGGGCCAGTCTTGTTGAGTCTCTGCTCATACAATGTCCCATAAGACGATGCGCTCTGTATTAGGTGACTCCCGTTTCGTCGTTTTAAACTCGATGCTTCATGTTTTCTTCGACCCTTTGGCTTGAAACCGCGAAACTACTGTTCTGGAACTCCTCAATCTCTGCTCTGAAGAGTTCTGCTATTTTCTGCTCCGAGCTTTTGAGCGCCTGAAAAAGTTTAGCCTTTTCTGTCCCCCTTCAGCTAATGCAAGCGTCTTGTCCTCCTTCTACATAGTTGTTTCCATAGTTATCTCTTCTTATGTTGGATTCCTTTGGTCGGCGAGTGGTGAAAGTTTGGTACCTGGCTTTCTTGACTCACAAACGCACCTAAGAGAGTTTCAGTTTGCTTCTTTTTATTTTGCTTGTTCTAAACTTTGGGATGGGTCTGTAGTTGCTTCCACATTTTTCTCATCTCCACAAGTCGATAACGGGGAGTGCCGGAAATGATGAGAATGTTGCTGATTTTATGCTCACTGGTGTTGTCATTAGAACCGGTTTTGGTGACACCAGTGAACCCTTCTCTTAATGATGACGTTTTGGGGCTGATTGTCTTCAAAGCTGACGTCCAAGATCCAAGAGGAAAGCTTGCGTCTTGGGATGAAGATGATGACAGTCCTTGCAATTGGGTCGGTTGCAAATGCAACCCTAGATCCAATCGGGTCGTCGAGCTCAATCTTGATGGGTTTTCCTTGTCGGGTCACTTAGGCCGTGGGCTTTTGCAGTTGCAGTTCCTGAGGAAATTATCCTTGGCTAAGAACAATCTTACCGGTAGCATAAGCTCCAGCATCGCTAGGCTTGATAGCTTGAGAGTCCTTGATTTGAGCGAGAACAGTCTCTCAGGGACTATTTCTGATGAATTTTTCAGGCAATGTGGGTCTTTGAGGTCAGTTTCTTTGGCTAGCAATAAGTTCTCTGGCAAGATACCAGACACTATAGGTTCTTGTTCTATGCTTGCATCAATTGATCTCTCTTCAAATATGCTTTCTGGTGTTTTGCCTGACAATATTTGGTCCTTAAGTGGGCTTAGATCTCTGGATTTGTCTGATAACTTGTTGGAGGGCGGGATTCCGGAGGGCATTGCAGGCATGAAGAATCTCAGAGGTATCAGCTTGAGAAAGAATCGGTTCTCTGGTCTGATTCCGGATGGCTTAGGCAGCTGTTTGCTTTTGAGGTCAATTGATTTGAGCGAAAATGCTCTTTCTGGGAGCATACCGGAGACATTGCAGAGGCTTACATTATGTACTTATCTGGATTTACATGGGAATTTGTTGACAGGGGGTGTGGGAGATTGGATTGGAAAAATTGAAGCTCTTGAAAGATTGGATCTCTCAGGTAATGGGCTTTCTGGGGAGCTTCCAACTTCATTGGGGAATTTGCAGTCACTGCAAGGGGCAAATTTTTCAAGAAATGTATTTACAGGGACACTTCCTAAGGCTCTGTCCAGTTGCAAGAATCTTCAATCTTTGGATTTAAGTAGCAATGCGTACTCGGGATGTATTCCAAGTTGGATTTTGGGGCCAAGCTCGACGAAAAGTTCACTGTCAAATAAAGAAGCCACTGCCAAATATGTGAGTCCAGTTTCTTCATCGGCAGAGGGCTCACTCCAAAAGCTCCAAATCTTGGATTTGTCATCTAATTCATTCGCAGGCGAAATATCATCTGATATGGGGGATCTCATCGGCCTGCAGTCGTTGAATTTGTCAAATAACTCCCTTATAGGTTCTATTCCAGCAACCATTGGAAAACTCAAGGCATTGGATGTTCTTGATTTGACTGCGAATGAGCTAAACGGCAGTATCCCTTCTGAAATTGGTGACGCCACTTCTTTGAAAGAAGTGAGGCTTGGAAAGAATAACCTCGTGGGGACTATTCCAAATTCAATTGGGAAGTGTTCTGCTCTAACTGCTCTGTAAGTTATCCTTTGTGTCTGCCTCTTGACTCTCATATCTTTATGTACTAAAGCTTATATAGGTGGTTGAGACCAGCAAGTTTTCCAGCTTTTGTCATCCGAAGATGCAAACTTTCCTTTCCTTTTGTTGATTTTCCAAATTAAAATCATAATATATAGATTCAGGTAAATAGTTTTGGACTACTTTAGAGTATCAGTCTCTTAGACAACCTTCCACTTGAAAATAATAGTCATTCTAATTACCAGGGATTTCACTGTTCAGACTTATTGTGAGCTTGATAGTGTCGACTACATTGCTCGCATGTTGTTAGCCATGTGTTAGGTGTAACTGTAGCGTCTCTTGTTCAGTGCATTTCTTTTGTAAAATCTTGGCATATGTGATTTTAATTGCTTTCAATGCAAAATACCTTTGTGGTTCTATGGACGCAAGTGCGAACAGAAAATCTAACTACGATTTGATTTTTAGAAATATGCGGGTGAATTATCGTGAGTTTTGTTTGAAATGGTGCAGGATCCTCTCACGGAACAACCTAAATGGTCCAATACCCGCCTCCTTGTCAAACCTTGCGAACTTACAGATGGTGGACCTGTCATTTAACAATTTTACAGGAACCCTACCCAAGCAACTAGCCAATCTCCCCCACCTCCTCTTGTTCAACATTTCGCATAACCGTTTTCAAGGGGAACTCCCTCTCGGTGGCTTTTTCAACACAATATCACCATCCTCTGTGTCTGGTAACCCTGCTCTTTGCGGTTCAGCCGTGAACAGGTCATGCCCTGCTGTCCTTCCAAAGCCCATCGTCCTCAACCCGAACTCCTCGTCCGACTCCTCTTCTGATTCCTTACCTCCAACTCCGGGTCACCAACGAATAATCCTCAGTATATCTGCGCTCATTGCTATTGGTGCTGCTGCAGTGATTGTTGTTGGTGTTATTGCCATCACTGTCCTTAATCTTCGAGTCCGAGCTTCCACCTCCCGATCTGCTGAGGCCCTCACATTATCTGCTGGGGATGACTTCAGCCAGTCGCCCACTACCGATGCCAATTCTGGGAAGCTTGTCATGTTCTCTGGTGATCCTGACTTCAGCACGGGGACACATGCCCTTCTCAGCAAGGATTGTGAACTTGGGCGTGGTGGGTTTGGAGCTGTCTATAGAACCGTGCTTCGAGATGGGCGAGCAGTTGCCATCAAGAAGCTCACTGTGTCGAGCCTGGTGAAATCGCAAGACGAGTTTGAAAGAGAAGTGAAGAAGCTCGGAAAAATCAGGCACACTAACCTTGTGGCGCTTGAAGGTTACTATTGGACTCCGTCTTTGCAACTCCTGATATCCGAATTTGTATCTGGTGGGAATTTGTGCAAGCATCTCCATGAAGGATCAGGTGGGAACTTACTCTCATGGAATGAGCGCTTCAATATTATACTCGGGACGGCAAGAGGCTTGGCTCATTTGCATCAAATGAACATCATTCACTATAACATAAAATCGAGCAACATTCTGATAGAGAGTTCCGGTGAGCCAAAAGTGGCAGATTTTGGGCTAGCAAGGCTTTTGCCAATGCTGGACCGTTACGTCTTAAGCAGCAAGATTCAAAGTGCACTTGGTTACATGGCACCGGAGTTCGCTTGTAGAACTGTGAAAATAACGGAGAAGTGTGATGTTTATGGTTTCGGGGTTTTAGCTCTCGAAACTGTGACGGGAAAAAGGCCTGTCGCATACATGGAAGATGATGTGGTGGTTCTTTGTGATATGGTGAGAGGGGCACTCGAAGAAGGTAGGGTTGAGGAATGTCTTGATGGAAGGCTACAAGGGAACTTCCCGTCGGAAGAGGCGATCCCGGTGATGAAACTGGGTTTGATATGCACGTCGCAAGTTCCATCAAACCGTCCGGATATGGCAGAGGTAGTTAACATATTGGAGCTAATCAGATGCCCTTCAGAAGGGCAAGATGAATCCTCATGAGTTTAACTGATACTTCAAAAGGAGAAAAAAAAAAGTGAGAATATTTACTTTGCCGGCGAAGCGGAATCCGGGACTGTTTGTCTTGTTTGGGAGAAGAACAATTAGATTATTGGGACTTCTGATGTCTTTTTTTTTTTTTTTTCTGTTTCTGTATGTTTGTTCTTAATCAAGGTTTTAGTTTCTTCTCAACGTTTGATTACGGTACCGGATTCCTTTTCACCGGGTTCGTATTTAGGATTCCCCCGCCCCCTTGTGGAATTCGACTTTGTCTGGTGATTTTGCTTCTTGTAATGAATGAGCTAATGGTAACCCAGCCTCCTTTTGTTTGACTCCATCGGAAACACAGAGTTCGCATTGCCAACCTTGGTGATATGTATGTGTATATATCTTGCAACAGTAGCTAAGTCTGCAACAACAATGTAAAGCAGAAACACAGAACAAGACACGAACAATGCAAGAAGTTGGATTAGGTTTGAGTGCCTCACCCTGCCCCTCCCATGGACCAAACAGGGCAGGCATGTCTTGGCTTCTCATAATATAGTACTCATTGTGCTGCAAAACAGAGTCTCTCATCAATGATGGAGACCTTAAATTAGTGTTGTATACAAGTCAAAAGTGAGCCTGCCTATTTTGTAGTCTCAAGATTCTTGCCCTTGCACCCACTTCGAAAAAGCAAACAAATCCTATGAAATGTTAGTGGTTGAATAATATAGTGGGAAAGCGAAAATGGGCCACAGTGAGGACTCATCGACAGAAGAGAAAGGCTGGGGGGAAAAGAAAAGAAGAAAAAGGCATGGGGTTAATGACCTAGAGAGAAACAAATGATAAAAGCAAAAGCGTGAGGAAACGGAATCTCACAGAGTCTCATGCATGGAGCTGTCTGTGGGAATAGAATAGAAGCCTAGTCACACCACCATAGGTGTTTTCTCTCTCTTCTGTCCTGTTGCTTTTGATGGGCTGGGTACCATTGCTGCTTTTAGGATTAATATCATAAAATTTTTTTAGTACCGACAAATTTATCATAAATTATTTTTTAATTAATATAAAATTTTTAAAAATTAATATCACGAAAAATCACAAACTGGTACACTTATGATAAATTTACCTCAAACTATTTTTTTAACCATAAAAAATCATACATTGGTACATACGTGACATTTATCTTAAACTAATTTTTTTGGCCACGAAAAACTCTAAATTGATATACTTGTGATAAATTTATCTTTGAATAAATTAGGTTAATACCACGAAAAATTTCAAACTCGATACACCTATGAAAAACATGGGGTAAAAACGTCAAACTGGTATACCCGTCAATTGTAACGTGTCATCAAACTCAGGCAATTTTATGGTTAGATTTAACTAAAATTAACGGAGGACAAATTTATCACGGGTGTATCGGTTTGAGGTAAATTTGTGATAAGTGTATCGATTGGAGATTTTTCGTGATTAAAAAATAGTTTAGGATAAATTTATCACATGTATATTGATTTGGGATTTTCCATGGTATTAACCCAAATTTTAAATTAGTATACATGTGACAAATTTGTATTTCATTATTTTTTTGTTAAACTATCGCTACGTGTGTATGAGTTTGAGATTTTTTGTGGTTAAAAAATTAATTTATGGTAAATTTATCAAATATGTATTAATTTAAGATTTTTCGTGATAATAACCCTCACTCTCTTAATACACGTGGGTGATTGTCATAATGCATACTGACCAAAGCTTTTTTCAGGCTTGGATGTAGCTGATATGATGTGCCTCACCAAGATTGTAATAGTGCAAAAGAAACCACTCTCAAACCATAGGCAGAAGCTTTTCTTGTCCATCAGTTTCTTGTAGCTACAGGCAAAAGTTTTTTTTTTTCCAATGAGTTATATCTTCAAAATCATCAGTTTCTGACATAAAATTTTCTTACTTTCCCTGTTGTTTTGCTCCACAAAAGTTGACACAAGTCCATTCTCCCTTGCCACATTTTCTCTCTTCAAGCCCTCTCTCCAAAGCTGTCTGGCCAAGTTTATAAAAAAAAAAAAAAAGGAGTCAAAAGGACAAAGAAATGAGGTGTCTCTAGCTTTGAGCCTATGAATTAAGATTTAGTTTCGTATTATTATTAATTTTTTTAAATAATGTTACAGGTGATATTATATTTGATTTTCTTTGGTCACTGGAATTTGACAGAAGAAGCTACCTACTCCTTTTGTAGCCAAGCGAGTCACCCTGCCCAGTCCAACTGGGATTACCCACTTGAGAATTCCTTCTGTTCTTTGTCGTGGATCGATGATCCTTGTGATTTGTAATAATATGACATAGTATGTTTGAAATGGGCAGAGTGTGGCCGCATCGTTTTCTTCAAAGACAAAAAGGAAAACAAATTTCAAATAAGAGTCTCGAAATTGGCCTTGTTTGGAACAAGGACATGCACCGGCCAAATTATCTTAAATAAGTATTTGAAGCAGCGACATTAGTTTTAAAGAGGGTTTGACTTTGCCGGCCGAAGGGCATTTTTGTCATTTACTTTTTTGTGTTTTTCTTTCATTTTCTTCCTTTTCGATTTTTTTTCTCATTCCTTCTTCCCTTTGCCAGCCATCGTCGGGCCTCGTTGATGGCTGGCGAAGGTCTTCGGACTTAGGCGAGGGTGAGGGTTGCCATCGCCCACCCAGCCCAGTCGAGGATTGTCGTTGCCGGATCTGGAGAGGGTCGCCCTCGTCTGAGGTCGGCAGCAATGAGGCCCGGCTAGAGGGAAAAGAAAAAAGAAAAATAAAATCCTTAGTTTTTTTTTTCACTAAAATGCCCCTTCTCCGATGGTTGGAATAGGCGCGTACTCGCCGGTCGGCCAAAAGTCCTTATATGAGAAGATTCGATCACTTTGGCACTTTATTTGGATGATTTTGCTATTTCAGGTCCTTATTTGGGAAAATGAAACACTTCATTCCTTTATTTGAAATTTTTTCAAACAAAAAAAAAAGAAGCAGAAAAAAGATAAAATAAACAGACACGGATTATTGAGATCAAAGTTATCTGCAGAGAGAACCTGCTCTTTTGGTCTTTCCTTTGCACCTGTTGTGAGACAAAATAGAATCGTTTCAGCTTTTGTTGAGCACGTAAGCATTGGGAAAACAAAGCGTTTATGATGTCCCTCTCAGTGATCTCTGGAGTGGTGCTGCTGCTGCTTCCTCTTTCATTTTAAACTTGAAGCACTCGGCAACGTGACCTCTTCGAGTATGTGAAAGCTAAAGCCTGTGTATCCACGACTTTCAAAGGCTTTCTCAATCATTTCAAGGTTGTGAATCATTGATGTTCTTAATGAACAAAGACCATGAGTTCTGCCTAGCATTAAAGAGTATGCAGAGTACCATTCCAAGTCACTGATTTCCCCAGCATGCAAAGACACTGAGAAGCCCCTAATGCAAGAAATTGAAGCAGTTATCTCCGCACAGAACAGTAACCAACTGGATCATTCTTTCCGAAACACAGACAAGAACAAAAAATACTAACATTTAGATCTTCAAGTAACTTAGATTTCTGTCAACAGTTACAAAAAAAAAAAAAAAATACAAAACAAAAAAATTACAAACCAAAACTTACCCCCGAATGATTTCTGGAGAAGGAAATTAAGGGCCAAAATTGTGAAAAAAGTGAAAATTCACAAGTACTGGAAAGCCAAAAACAGAAAAGGCAGCACATTTCCTGCCTCTTCACAATGCTATACCTAATTCTCTACATGTATGATCTCTTCCTCTGTTCTTGAAGTTCTCGATTTTTCCACTGATTCCAAGAAATATAAAGGGACCATAGGTTCTATCCAGTTCCTAATCGTCCCAGTTGTCTTCCCAGCCATTTCTATCGGAAGACCGAGATGCGAATCCATTTGCCTTAGCAGCTGCATTACCCTCTGGCCCTTGGCTCGGTGATTTAACTTCCCTAATCTCCTCACCCCAATCATCATCCCAACTTTCATCCCAACCTTCTGCCGCTTCCACAACATTGGCCGAAGTCGAATCCGCTTGCCCCATTTCAAGCTCTTGATATGGAATCCCATCGACCCGTCTTTCCGATTTCCCGAACTTGCAGCATGCCCACACCCCTCCAACTGTAACAACCATTCCCAATAGAAGGTACAGTCCGTGAATGGGGGTGACCTGAGTAGCATAAGGGAATTGTTGAAAAAAGTTGCCTTCTGACACTGGTACTCCCATACTAATGTTGCAGTGCACATTTTCAGCATTTACTGTTATGGACGAACATACTCCTACATCAGCTGTGACATTAACCTGAGAAGCACCATTGGTGTGAGAGGCGATATATTCAAGCTCAAGCCAACCCAACGCTAATTAAAGTTGCGACCTTTTAGCTCTCAAATTTAGGTACGAATTATATGGTTTGACTCTAACGATGGGGAATTGCGGGCTCACCACTTTGGTTTCCTGTTTTGTTAGTCTATCCTCGATGATGATGTTTGCAGGTAAGCAAATAATCTTCACTTCAAGAGGATCCTCTGCACCATTCTGGACAAGGACAAATGTCCCCTTGAAGTCTACATGAAAAGACAACAGTTCTTTCATTCCAAAGGCACAAGTAATGATGATTAAATCGTGCATTTGCATGACTCTAATACATTCTCAACCCATACAAGGATGCGGGCCCACAGAGAACAGCACCCTTTTACCTTTATGGACAAAGTGTTAAAGCAATTGAAAACAGTAAAAACTACTGTCAAAGACCAAAACCAGCAAGAGACAATCAAAGTGGATAGATCTTAGACTAAGAGGCTCCAAATTAAAACATAAGACTGCCGTCAAAAGTTGGATAGGCGATGAGTGCACTTACTCACTAGAGGTGCATGGATAGGTTATATAGATCCCAAACTACTATAAGATGGACAGAAACATAACTTTGCCTTCTCTGAGGCGTATGATGCATATTTAACCTTAGGTTCATGGCATTTAACTCTTTGCAGGGCCACCAGTGAAATGGAGTCACTGTGAGGGTCTATTAAGGTTTCACGAATTCTTTTTTCATTTGGCTATAGTCCAGTGAGGCTTCTTGAAAGATATTATTCATAAGTCTAGCTGGTCATACTGATACAGCTGGCAGTAACACTAAAAACTAGAATACCCAGTTCTAAGTAGGTGCTCTGTAGGTGAATTATATTTCATTGGTCACCAGGTCCCTCTTACCATTTTTAACCTTTCATAGCCTGAGGGCCCTAATCCTTACTTGAGCAATGGCGAGTATTTCCTATCTCCAGCAACAGTCTTAAATCATCATACAATGTACTTCAAGGAGATGAAACAGTCTACCACATTTTTGGCTAAAAAAACAATCTTGCACGTCAGAGTGTGGAGACAAACATTCACACCATTCAAGATGAAAACCGCTACATTTCAAGGAGATCAAACTCTTTAAAGCAAGGGTCCGATTAAAAATAAAAAACACACTCTTTAAAGCGAGGGTAGCGACTCCCACATTTAAGATTCCTTAGATGATAATCAAAGATTTTAAGTTGTTACTTGTTTCTTCAATAATCTTCTGTTTGGGGTTACCTGACTGCACTTTCCCATACTTTCAGAGCCTTTCAAATGTACACTAGACTAGATAATATAAAATATCAACATTAACATCAACAACACCTTTATCCCAAACTAGTTGAGGTCGGCGGTCGATGAACCCAAAAATAAATAAAATAAAAGCAAGATCCATTGAGGGAAAGAAATAATTATCTAAAAATAAATATATAAAACTAAAAATATATAGAGAAACAAGACTAGAAAGGACAATCTGGAACATAGGAATTCCGCCTCTCCACAATTCTAATTGCTTCCCTCCACTCCGTCCTAAGGCAAACCGTACGCCAATCTATTTCTCACTCCATTAAATCTTGTTTTACTACTTTCCCCCAAGTAAGTTTTGGCCGACCTCTTGCTTACTTCATGTCATACTCTCGTTAAGAATGTACTTATGTTCTTACCGGAGCATCTAGGGGTCTTCGAAGAATATGCCCAAACTATCTCAATCTATGTTCTCTCATCTTATCCGCCACCGGTATTAATCCAACTTTTCTTCGAATATCTTCATTTCTTATCTTATCCATCCTTCTATGATTGCACATCCACCTTAACTTCCTCATTTTCGCTACTCCCATTTTATATTTGTGTTACCTATATCTTTGGTCAACATTCAGCTTCATATCGCATTGCGGGTCTTACTATTGTTCTATAAAATTTTCCTTTTAACCTAAGAGAAATTTTGCGATCACACAAGAACCCTGAAGCACCGCGCCATTTCATCCAACTCCGCTCCGATTCTATGGCTTATATCCTCATCAATCTCTCCCCCTTTTGCAATATTGATCCAAGATATCTAAAAGCATCTTTCTTGGGTACCTCCACTAGACTAGATAATATAATGATTAGATTTTTACCAAAGTGACCGCATATGACAGAATTCTCACATCTTTTATCAATGAGCAGACATCATATTCAATGTATAGAGCTTTCCATGATGCATGGATTAAGGCTCTCTGAACACACACACAGAGATCATCACGTCAATTTGATCTACAATTATCGAAATGTTGTGGAATAAGAAATGTAAAACTGATGTTAGTGTTAGTTGTCGCTTAATGTTAAAGACGAAAAAGGACCATGTACAATTGATTCCAGGAACATAATGATAAAGGATGCTCCTATCGTCAAATGTAGAGCCTCTAGGCCGTCATCTACATCGGTCTTAAGATAGATTTCTCCTCCATCTCATAAAGATGAGTGTCTTTTTCAGCATTCACAACCTCCTCTTGTCATTTTCCTCTCTTCCTCTTCAGTCTTCAGCATCCTCATGGTGCTGGTTATAAAGAACCAGAGAAGAATGCATAGGTTTTCGCTTGTAGTTTTTGACAGCTTCCTAAGCCTTTCTGAAGTATACTACGCGACTAAAATGGAAATCGAGGATAAGCATGCCGCATGGCTTTTAATTATCTCAATAGGAAGTTCCTGAATAAATGCTGCATGTCCACTTTCTACTTATGTGTTCTCTGGGCATCACCATATATATCAGCAATGCAAAAAGCCCATTCAACGCTGTATTATCTCATGCTTGTACCCAATCCTGATATCATATGGTGGAAGAGTCCTCTGTTGACCAAAAGATCTCTACTTCTGTTGTCACTGTACAGGATGGGATCTAAACCTTCTCATCCTCATGTCCCCATAAGGAATCATTATTTCAAGACCACACCTGTAGATTCAAGATCGCTATTTTCACTTCTATCATCACACATCGTTCCAAAATAAAATTCCTCCATGGAGATCACCTTCCCCAGTAGACAGCTCACATATTCGAGCCTTCTGAAAGCTAAAATGGCATCAAATGAAGAGTGCCATTCAAGTTTGCTAATATAGCACGTGTAGAAGGCAATTAAATGGATGAATAAAGAACTTGCAAGACGAGCCAAATCTTGCAAAGGAAGAGTGCCAACCCCAACAGTGAGGAGCAGCACTTGCCATATGTGAAAAATCCAATTCTCCCACCAACTTCGGCAGAATGAGGAAACTAATATCGATATGCTACGACATTTCAACTAAAAATGACACAGGAAACTCCCACACTAGTGCCAAGCTGCCAGCACAACAGCAAGTATTGCATTAGGGACACACATCTGCTCTGACCACAAACGGATTTGCACTAACCATACCCTCACAGACTCACTTGAATGAATGAAGGGTGTTTCTCAGCAAAAGAAAAATTAAAAAACTCAAACCTGAGCGAACTTGAGTTGGTCTGCACTCGATGGCAAGGTTTATTCACTTAGCCTACCATCCTAAGACCACAAAATGAGCACTAAGTCAATTCAATAGGTGGCCAGTAAATAGAAGAACCACGGCAATGCCAATGAGTTGAAATAAGGGCATTCATACATGTCACTCCTCACAGCTATTCCATCTGCATAAGATCGAAGTAAAAGAAAGCAGCATAGAAACCAACTCATCCAGTCTGGAGAAGGTGGCTATGAAACCTATTAACCAAACCTACTGTCCAAATTCTAAATATTCCATGGAACCACAAAACCTCTAACCAATCATACCTCCATTAAAACGGATAATAAAACAGAGCAAAAGATAATTTTTACCATTTTCAGGATGGTGCAGGCAAGCAGTCAGATTGTCGCCAGCTTGGCACGTCTCAGCTGGAATCAGACACTTGTTGTCGCCACTGGAAGCAACAGTCGGATCCGCGGCGTTCGATTTCTTCGGGTTTTTCTGGCTCGAATTCAAACCCGGACTAGGCGCTGGAGAAGTCTACAATCACGAACCCCCGATCGAATCAAACACCTGAGTGAACGAGAATTCACAAAACAACTGACGCGGCAAAGGGGAGACATAACGGGCGTACCTCGTTAGATTTCGTCGCCTCCAGAAATCGAGAGGGTCTCCCATATTTCCAAACGAGAGACGCACCAGATTGGTGACACGGGATCGAGACCAAGAGAAGAATCAGAAAGATTCGATTTTGCGACATTCTGGGGGATCTCTTGATCTGGGGAGATCAGAGGAAAACAAGAACTTAGGACAGAAAATCATGACAACCCATCAAAATTGAGGCGGAGAAGACTCATGGGTCGTTTCTATTTTATTGAGATATCAATTGGGTCAACATTGGAGAGAGAGAGAGAGAGAGAGAGAGAGATGTTTAGCCGCCTCTTTGTAACATCCGTCTTGCAAAAACCGCGTCTTTGGAGTTAGATTGACGCCATGCCTTCTTTTCTCAAATACCAAAACCAAAATTTCTCCCTCTTTCTTTTTGCCAATTCAATATTTCATTCTCTTATTTTTTTCTGGAATTACTCTGCTTGATTTTTTTGTCCTAAATTTCGGCTTATATCATTTTTTGAGATAAAATTTAGTTCAAAATTTTAAAAAAGAAAATCCTTACCGATATAATTTTCTCGTCCTGGACATTCGATATTATTGCTATGATTACGAGTAAACTCTCCCAAAAAAATAAAGAAAGAGAGAGATCACATTTATTTTATACGCATCAAACACAAATTTCATCTTCCATTTAATATGTTGGTAGAAATTGAATTCTTAGCATTGATGGGATGCACGGTGACATGAGAAATTCTATCTAAAAATCAAAAGTCTTATTAATTCCAAAAGAAAAACTAATTTATAGAATCGGGCTATACTAAGGCTCCATTTGTTTCATACAAAAGGAATGATTTAAAACACATTTTTTCGAAAAATAATCGTTTGTCTAGTTTGAAATAATCATCAATAAAAATATATTTGTTATCGATAATAATTCGTGCCCAAATATTTTCATCGATAACGATTTTTTTTTTTGTTCATTCACTTTGCAAATAATACAAATGATCATTTTTTAAAAAATATTTCTGAAATCATTCATTTTTGGCAAAATGCACATAGCCTAATTTCTATTAAATTGTTCACCGAATCTTTCTTATGCAAGATTCTTAGTGGGTGGCCCAAAGCCGGGAAGAAAGAACATGCACGATGCTGTCATAATGAACTGGGGCCCATCCCGTACAATGCGATGGAACATCATTGCAGGCCGAAACATCAGTCCGCTCAGACCAGCCTGACCCATTAGGCCCAAATGTACGAGAAAAGGCCGACCCGTGGGCTGTGGTTGTGCCCGAGCCCAAATGATGGCTTCCGATGAGGTCTGTTAAAAAAACTCCACCTGCCTGATTTTCACTTTCCAGGTCCATAATCCTTCGAAATAATACCCAACAACGGAGAAATCAAACACTACAATTACTATTGGTAAAAAGAGTAGGCCCAGTGACATTTTTGGATCAAACTCGTTCGATATATAATTCGTTTTGACCCATTTTATATCAAGTCTCGCGATTTTGTGCTTTGGCATATACGTGAGTGAGGTAACTCATTCCATATATCCAATCCGGAGATGCTCTCTCCTTGCGCGATATATAATTCGGTCATTCTTGTCTACTTTTGTCATCCAAAAAGCCTGTAGGGAGTCGCTCCTTGTTATGGTCCTACCCATCTCGTCCCGGTGATCACTTTCCATCCTCGTCGAATCGGATCGTTACAAGCCATGATGGGAAAGCCGATTAAATCAAAACCACCCCTCTAATTTGCAACCGATCTTTTTTTATAAAAAAATCAATTCGATTCTTCATATTTATGATTTATCGAAAAAATTATCAAAAAATCCAAAACTTACTGCACTTTTGCCAATTCGGTCATAAAATCTTTCAAATTTTTTCAATTAAGCCCTAAACCTTTTCACATTTTATCAATTGAGTCAATTCGATCAATTTTAGCGTAAATCATTGACATGAATGTTAGTTATCTTATATAGTGTGATCGGAGTTGATGTGGATAATTTTTAATAATATTTTAATATATTTATTTTTATTTTTATTTTTTTTTCTGGCCAACCACCAGCCACACTCCCGGGATCAATTGGGCAAGCCTTGGTAAGGGCGGCCTCGTTGGCCATCGCAGTCGTCGGGGCTCGCCCTCACCCAGGTGAGGCTCGAAGAGAGTTGGCCTCTCCAAGGCCATATTGAGCAAGGGGAGCCCTCGTAGGGGATCGCCCTCACTCAAACACTACAATTACTATTGGTAAAAAAGAGTAGGCCCAGGTGACATTTTTGGATCAAACTCGTTCGATGTATAGTTCGTTTTGACCCATTTTATATCAAGTCTCGCGATTTTGTGCTTTGGCATATACGTGAGTGAGGTAACTCATTCCATATCCAATCCGTAGATGCTCTCTCCTTGTTCGATGTATAATTCGGTCATTCTTGTCTACTTTGTCATCCAAAAGCGCAGGGAGTCGCTCCTTGTTATGGTCCTGCTCCTCTCATCCCGCCGATCACTTTCCATCCTCGTCGAATCTGGATCGTTACAAGCCATGGTGGGAAAGCTGATTAAATCAAAACCACCCCCTCTAATTTGCAACCGATCCTTAAAAAAAACTAATTAGATTCTTCATATTTATGATTTATTGAAAAATTTGTCAAAAAAATCCAAAATTTACTCGGACTTTTGCCAATTCAATCCAAACCTTTCAAATTTTTTCGAATTAAGCCATAAACCTTTTCACATTTTATCAATTGAGTCAATTCGATCAATTTTAGTTGTAAATTATTGATATGAATGTTGGCTATCTTATATAATGTGATCGAGGCGATGTGAACTATTTTTAATAATATTTTAATATGTTTATTTTTTATTTTTATTTTTTTCTCTATGACCAACCACTAGCCACACTCCGTAATCAATTGGGCAAGCCTTGGTAAGGGCAACCTCGTTGGGCGTCGTAGTCGTCGGGGCTCGCCCTCACCTAGGTGAGGCTCGACGAGAGTTGGCCTCACGAAGGCCGGATCTGGCGAGGGATCGCCCTCCTCAGGCGAGGCCACTGCATGGCCATGGTTGGGAACAGGCAAATGGAAGCAAGAAAGAAAAAAAGAAAAGAAAAGAAAAATCAAATCTATTAAAATATTATTAAAATTATACACGCAATGCAGTGTTACGTATATGACTAAGATCTACGTTAACGATTTTCGGTCAAATTGATCGGATAGATTCAATCGACAAAGTGTGAAAAATGTTTAGGACCCAATTGATAAAATTGAAAGGTTTATATTGAGCAAGGTAAAAGCGTAATAGGTTTGAGACAAGTTTTAAAGTACAAATGCTAGTCGTTGATGTCTTAACGAGGATGGGTGGATCAATAGGTCGAATGTTTCGATTCGACGTAGGGTGTGCGCCTCTCTGCGTTGTTTCGAAGAAGACACTGACAAACACGCAAAGGCAGAGTCGAAATAGGGAGAGGAGGTTAGGTGGGATACGTGGTCGTTGGAGAATCGCACGCACGTGGCCTCGTGGGTAGCTGTAGCCCGCTAACCCCCACCCTACCATTATTTTCTTTAATCTATATCTTAAATGCCAAAAAAAGGGGGAAAAAAGAGAGAATACTCAGCTTCACATACTGTCTAATACTCGGTGGTCGTCGTGGATTAATACGATCTGAAGTACATATGCTGCGTGCCGAGGCCCTATGTAATGGTTCACCTGAATCATCTTCCGAATCAATTCGATAGTTCGCGCGAAGCCAAATCTTGAAATCATAACTCGCTCAAACCGATGCGATTTCTTGTTATGATGCTTGGAAAATACTTGCTTTACCATGTCTGTTGTTTGCCTAACGAACGGGAAACAAAATTTAACGGCGCGAATCATATTGCCTATCTCATTAGATACCAAAAAAGGTTTGGTCGAGCATAGGCCGAGAATCGCAGTTGTTCGAAGACAATTAGTAATGGAGCCACGCCCACGATCTTGACGTGTCGTTGCAACATTAAATTCACCCGCTTTTGCTAAGATAGGGGGCATCGGATTTCAGAAGATACAATACCATATTCGGGTAAAATGTTAATGCAAAAGCCACGCGAAAGTTCAGTAAGTGAGACTGAAAATGAGGCGAAGTCACAAGCTAACAGCTTCCACCACCTACCACCAATGGCGATGGCACAGTTATGGGGGACGACAAAGACAGAGATAAAGATGAGAGGCTTGAGTGGTAGCTGCCACAGCTAACACCATGATAAATGCTTGCAAAGTTTCGTGCTAATCTCAAACACTTCCGGTCTTCCTCCATCTTTTCTCTCTGCTTAATTCTCTTCAGGCTCTGCCACAGCTTTTCTTCCTGGGAAGAGGCCTGCGAATCTCCCCAGTAAGTGCACCTTCTTCCCAGTTGAATCCTGCATGCCCTTGGCTCTTGCAAGTGCTCCTACAACGTTAATTCATGTCAAGATCTCTTCTTGATTTTAAGTTTCTGGGTGGCTGAAGATATTGCTGTCTTGTCTCTGTGTGCAGTGGGGTCTGAAATGGTTATGGTGGATGAACACCCTTTTCCTCTGCAGATCACCACTACCAAGCCTCTCTCCCTGATGGGTCATGGTGAGCTTTTCTTTCTCTTCTTCTTCTTTTCTTTTTCATTTTTTCCGTTTTATTTTTTGTATTGTCTTTGTCTCCACAATAAATAAGTGCGCCGCTATTTTACTGCTAGTGATCGGAAGCATCATTGCCCCAGTAGATTCAGATTAATGTTAGCTGCTGTCCTTGCTCCTTCCATGTTTGTCTCTGGATTTTCCTGGCTAGCACTTTCATGTTTTGATGCTGTTGTGAAATATTCTATGAATTAAAGAAGTGAAGGAAGCATGCTGACGATTAATGCAGTGATGGGTGAAAAAAAAATGATTTAAATGCGATGACTCCGTTTTCCCCGATGAGCAAACGAATCAAGGACTATTTAGCAGAGTGATCATGTGTTGCAAATAGGTTAAGTGACCTGTTCCTCTAAAGTTAATATGGAATGCTAGGCGCTTGTGTACTTGCTTCTGCTGCTGGTTCTGTTGGTGTTGATCTTCTTGTTTCAAGAATTAAGAGGCCCGGACAGGATAGACTTGTTCATTTCCCTGTTGTTGCTAGACATATTTCATTGGGTAGGCTCAAGGATTTGTGTAATAACTGGGGACAGATTCGATTCGTGATAGCTTGGGCTTGTAACAGGTTGCTCGCCTGTGCCATCAATAAAATCTTGCTCATCGAAAAAATAAAACGCAGCTGCTGAGCAACGATTTCATCTTAAAGCACTTCCTGTCGTAATTTGACAGCTATTGATATCCCATTGTTCCGAGTACCGAGCGCTAAATCTCGTGTTTCACCAATCGTTTGATCTTTGTGCTGCGACAGGACTCACGGATGTTGAGATACATTTCCTCCAAATCAAGTTCACTGCCATCGGAGTGTACTTGGATCCTGAAATTGTCGGACATCTAACGCAATGGAAGGGGAAGCCAGGAAACGTGTTGGACAAAGATGATGACTTCTCCGAAGCTGTCGCTTCTGGTAATGTCGATGAAATTTGTACCGCTTAGCATTATATGGTTCTCCCATGATTGACTTATCAGCGGCAGAACCCGCGTGAGAATTTGGTCATTGAAGTTGTGATTGATTCCTGCCGAAGCGAAGCGCAATTTACATGAACTTGGCTATTGCTAGTTCACATTTCTCGCTGATTTGTTGACCATCAAACTATGCAGCCCCTGTAGAGAAATTCTTCAGAATCGTCGTGATCAAAGAGATCAAAGGCTCTC